>JAPYZD010006361.1:0-12353 GCA_030522725.1 Ichneumoninae sp. B BG-2022a | reverse complement strand
TAAAATACTTATTTCATTAAAATAAATATTTATTTAAATTAAGTAATTAGTTACTTAAATGAAATAAATATTTATTTAAATCAAATAAATATTTTACTTGAACCTAATAAACGGTGGCCGTCAAATAAATTATTTTTCTGGGTGTGACTTGGGACCTCGACGGTAATTTCCATGATCTGAGGATGTGCGGAGGCCGGCTGGCGCACAAGACGCTGACGCAGCGCTGGGGTACTAAAGTACCCCAGTCAGGAGTTCCCGTTAATGTTTTAAGTAAGTAAACAATTTTTTTGTTGTGAAAAATATCGAAAGTAAGTTACAATTATGTCATTTGGACGTATATAGGCGGTTTTTAATTTTTTTTATAATTGTTTACGATTTTTATAATAATTATCATTATCTGTAATTATCAAGAAAAAGGTTTCACGAAAAATTAATGTTAAAATCCATGTTAGAAGTTTTTGACTTTTCCCTATTTTCAGATAAATAGACTTTTTGAACGATATGCAATGGGACTATTTTTTTCCTAATAGCCTGATGTGTCTCCTGCAAAATGGCGTATGAGATTTGAAAATCGGACGATTAAAAAAAAAACTACTATTTTTTTTCACAAAAAGTGCGATTTTTGCCAATTTTCGTTGATAGGAATAAAGTTTTTTCTGGGTGAACTTGGCGGATTCGGGGTCGACTCGAGATCCGAATCCTGACGACTCCACGTGGACATAAAAGGCAGCGTCACGATCCACGCGGTGTCTCTTCGCCGATACATTGACACATCGAGGCAGACGCACCTCTCCCGTCTGCTTTACTTTCTCCCATTTTCACCCACCTTCTCAATCTCTTCTCTCGAACCTTCGCAGCGATTTTGAGCGTATATTCTTTTTCATAGATTCGTACACAGTAGAACTCCGATTAACCCGGGTCACATTAACCGGGAAGCAAATTAATCGTGCGTCTTCCGAGGTTTTTTTTTATGCTCGGAGCAAACCAAAGTCACCGAGTACTTAAAAAAAAGATAGCTTACGTGCTATTAATGAAAAAAAGATATCCAAATCTTTGCATTCCAGTTCACACTATTTAACAATTAAGTCTAAGATGTACGACATGTCATTGTAACTTGTCAAAATAAAGTTGTATCATTTTGAATTTTTGTTGTATCTTGTATATTTTTGTATCTTGTATATTTTTTATCTTATATATTTTGTATCTTGTATATTATTGTAGGGTAGAGCGAGGCAAAATGGCGGACCGGGGCAAAACGGGATAATGAGACAAAATGCAATTCTCCAATCACTTTTGGATGGTGGTGATGGTGGTAGGTGGGCAAAACGGGTTTGAAAATCCGGATGTATCGTTGAAACAAAATGGAGCATCCAAACATTATTGGGAAATTGAGTTTTTCCCTCGCTGTCCCGTTTTGCCCCGGTCTCCCCTATCTTGTATATTTTTGTATCTTGTATATTTTGTATCTTGTATATTTTTGTATCTCGTATACTTTGTATCTTGTATATTTTGAATATAGTTGTATCATTAATCATTAGCCATTATTGACTTATATACTTTCCCTGTCCAATTCGGATTCACCAGGATTGCGATTAACCGTGGACGCTTCGGTCCCGAGCATCCCGATTAATCGGAGTTCTACTCTACATAAAAAAATGCCATATATAATCTTTTGGCACGGCTGAAACTTTTGCCAACGTGTGTCAGCAATACCGATACATCGGACCTCCTGAGGCAGTATATTTTTTTCTGAAAAAAAAGAAACTCGCCGCCCGGTATACGCGAGAGCTCTCGCGTATTTCTCGAGTGCGAAAAACCGGTGGCAATTAAGGCGTGCCGCACGGTCGTCCTGCACACTCACCGTGCTTCGTCTCCACGTCGTGGAACACTTACTAGCGAATGAGGAATCGACGGAGTGACAGACGAAAAAGTTAGTTTCTTATTATCGAGGGAGGACGCCGAGTCGTCGAAGGCTGCGAGGTAGCGGCAAAGTGGTGGAGAACGATCGCACACTATAGTAGAAAAAAGCGGGGACGAAAGTACACTGCAAAAAAAATTTTTATGAAATTTAATGTAGCGGACTGGAAGTTTTTACGTCAAAAACTGGTATATTAAATTTAATGTACAATTGCGATGAAATGTTCAGTGTTTTAAAAACATTCAAAATACTTAGTATTTTTAATAATTTACTTTAATTTTACTATGAAAGTACTTTAATTATCATAATTTTCTTTAATTTCAATGAAAAAGTACTTTAATTTTTCATCATATTTGTACATTGAATTTCTTGTACCAGTTTTTGCATAAGAACTTCCAGTCCGGTACATTAAATTTACGATTTTTTTTACAGTGTAACGCGGGTCAATTGCAAGAGTACAATAACAACTGTGACGTATCGATCTATCGACCATCGATCTCACTATATCGGAGTACTTGTCGGTATCGCCACCCGCACGTGTACGTGCGCTCTCCAATCGGTATCACCGTCTCATAGACACACTGTGCAAAAAAAAATCGTACGAAATTTAATGCACCGGACTAGAAGTTTTTATGAAAAAACTGGTATATTAAATTACATGTACAATTGTGAAAAATGAATGAAAAATTAACCCTTCGTGCATTAAAAATATTGGAAATACATTCTTAACAATTTCTTAATAATTTACATTAATTGTACTATAAAGGTACTTGTTTTTATAATTAACTTTGATTTCAATGAAAAAGTATATTAAATTTTAATAGCAATTGTACATTAAATTTAATGTACGAGCTTTTACACAAAAACGTCCAGTTCGGTACAATAAATCTACAATTTTTTTACAGTGCAGGTCTGGGCACTCCCATACCATCCCAGTGTACTCAGTTGTGCCAAAAATGAAGCCAATGTGACGGATAATTCAGGCCAAGTTATGATTATTGTTCTGTCCGCGCATGCCCAATACGTTGAATCTCGTAGTGTCGTGGAGTATGATTTCTGTGAAAAGTTTGTGGTAAGTCAACGTAAACATCTTAGAATAAAATCGCATGAAGTGGTTCTTTATCTTAAAAGACTAAAAAAATAACAATTGATTGTAGCACGCGGTGCGCGTGCGTGTAAATAAAACAAGCCTGAACTGCTCATATAGCACGAAACATTTTCAAAACATTTCAGAAATATTTTCAATATTTCAAATCTTACAAAATATTTCTGAATTACATGGAAATCATATTTTGAAGTACTGTATCAAAATATTACAACGAAACATTTTTAAAATATTTCTGAAACGGTGACAAAATATTTTACAAGCGAATATCAACAGCAATGTTTCAAAAAAATTTCCGAAACATTTCAATGCAAGATTTATGAGCGGCCAAAAAAAATATTTCCGAAATATTTTGTAATATTGGTCAAAATATCTTCGATACATTACCAAAAAAATGTTTTCGAAACATTTCCCAAATATTTCCGTACTATGTAATAGTGGCAGCCAACGTTGGCTTTAATTTTGGCACGCTTTTGCCCGACGAGTCTCCAGACCCGCACCCAAAAAAAAAAATTATTTGACGGCCACCGTTTATTAAGATCAAGTGAAATATTTATTTGATTTAAATAAATATTTCTTTTTACGAGACAACAGGCATCACACCCATAATAGATAGATGTAAATACCTCACCAAACGATTCGATGTCAACCAAATAAATAACATTGAACCACACTATGCGCGCAGCCGCAACAGCAAATAACACAAAAATACAAATCGCCTACGCACACAATCTTCCAACAGCTTCAACAAATGACCACTATAGTGGGTCCAGAAAATGCACAAATACAAGTATAAAATATTGACCGATACTGGTACACTTTCCAGCCATATCAACAGCAAAATAACAAAACCACAGCAACAAGTTTAACTAAGTAAGGTAAAAAATTAATTGATATACCCAAATATAGACAAAACCTTGGGCTGAAGGACTCAGGTCGATGGTCCATTGGCAGTTTTATTAAAAGCGACGTATCAATAAATAGATAGATGTATCGGAGACTGTAATGATCAACTACTGTCAATAAATACCTTTTAACTACTACTACTACTACTATTTATTTAAATTAAGTACATAGATACTTAAATGAAATAAATATTTATTTAAATCAAATAAATATTTTACTTAATCTTAATAAACGGTGGCCGTCTAATAAATATTTTTTCTGGGTGCGTCTGTAAGACGGTGGTCGTTATACCGTTGTTGCAATTGGCCCCGGTTACCATCGGTGCCGTTCTCCCCTGCCTGCAATGCCACCTACGGTGACCGCGGGGATCGTCCGAGCATGCTCGGTGGAGTGAAAACGCGATGCAGGAGAGCTAGAAGAGTCTCCGGTTCTAACCGCTAACGAGTAAAAAGCATGAATGGACGCCAGAACGGCGCCGTTTGTTATCTGCCACTTCTCTTCTCTTTATTATTATTCTTGGCCCTCTCTCTTTCACTACTCATACAACCAACTCTGGTTGGCTCTGCCCCGTACCACCGTTCATCTCCATCTCCATCGCCAGGTTCTGCCCTCTTCGCCTTCCCTCTGCGTTCCTTCCTCACAACTGGCCACGTACTCAACCTCTCGCGGCAGACCCTCTGTCTTCTCCACTCCGCATCGACTGTTCGTGTTGTTGTGCATGCACGCACGTATTTCAGGTTCCGAAGATATTCACGTAAATTACGTACCTACTGTTCTTTACAACTATCCGATGCATAAACGCTGTGGAAGGTGGACCGAGAAAAGTTCTAATAAAAAAATCGAACAGCCTATCGATATTCAGGAGAATCCCGATTTTAAGGTAGTCCTTGCGAATAGCGTTCACTTCGCATAAGTTTCAGAGATATGGTATGGAATTGTAAACACTTTTCGGTGGAATAAAAACCTCAAAAAAATAAAGCGTATCAATGATGCTAAAAAGATTAATTTTGCAATTAATAATAATTCCAAAATGTTATTAACAAATTAATTTAAAAAACTTATTCAATAAATCTTCTTGAAACATAACTTTGTTTGTAGTGAAAATTATTCGTTCATTTTTCTGAATACGTATGAATTTTTTCCGATTTTTTAATTCACTTAGAATTTTGTGATTTTCTATACTTTTTGACATATAAAAAAAAATTCAAATTAATAAAAAAAAAACTATGTGCGGAGCAAACCAAAGTCCCTGAGTATTTTCGAAAAAAGACTAGCTTACGTACTATTAATGAAAAAAAAAACTTTCTCTATGAGGAAGCAAAAATATCAAAAGTTTTCATAGTAGTAGTAAAAGAGATTTATTGCCAGTGTTTAACATTTTTATACAAGTGTCTCCTTATATTAGTTTTATTCCTATGTTTATTATACACTTTGGCAAAGGGCGATCAACCTAAGTCCTTCAGCCCAAGTTTTAATATTTATTTAAAAATATTAAAATAATGTCGAGTTCACACTATGTAACAATTAAGTGTAAGTTTTACCGAATGGCATTCTAACTAGTCAAAATAAATTTGTATTATTAGGGTCATTATCGACTTATATACTTTCGCCGTCTAGTTCGGATTAACCGGGATGTCGATTATCAGGGGACTCTTTGGTCCCGAGGATTGCGATTAATCGGGGTTCTACTGTGCACATCTACATATCGTTCCGTGCAATAGAAGGGGGCTGGGTTTTTATTTACCGAGGCGATTAATTATCGTACGCGGCGACCGATTACGGCAACTCGTATTCACGCATCCGAGAACGCTACATGAGAGTGTGACACAGCCAGCGTGTTGACAACAGATTGTGCGAATTGCCTACGGTGTTATCAACGAAAATTTATCTCGTAACTGATAACGGCAGTTGATTACGATAAGGGGGAGGTATTCGTGAGTCCCGAATAAATCATAAAGCGCGGCGCGTCTACGAAAGCCACGCCACGGATCGGATGACTGGCACTTTAATTTTTTTAATCCGTCAGATACCAGTCATACAAATAGTACACACGCTAGAGCAATGGACAGTTCTGATAATTCCGATTCGCTTATCTTACTAAAAGTTGATGAATGAAAATATTTAGTCGACAGAAGATATGCATACTCGCCACTCTTACCTTACTTTTAATGTACATTAAAAAAAAATTGGTTGGATTAACCAAAAGTCGCAGTGACATAGTTCAAAGCCGTTATTTGTTTGGTACAAACACGCTGCGAGAAGGATCTAGTAAAAATGATTAAGTCCCAAGTACTTGAAGTACTAAGTACTAGAAGTATGCATTCAAGTACCAAGTACTTGAAGTATGAAGTACTAGAAGTGTGCACTCAAGTACTAAGTACTAGAAGTATGCGCTCAAGTACAAAGTACTAAAAGTATGCGCTCAAGTACTACGTACTAGAAGTATGCCTTTAAGGACCAAGTACTTGTAGTACTAAGTACTAGCAGTAGGGATTTAAGTACCAAGTACTTGTAGTACTAAGTACTAGAAGTAGGGATTTAAGTACCAAGTACTTGTAGTACTAAGTACTAGAAGTATAGATTTAAGTACCAAGTACTTGTAATACTAAGTACCAGAAGTATAGATTTAAGTACCAAGCACTTGATGAACTAAGGACGGGGTAGGACTTGAGGACTGACGCATCGAGAATTTAAATGCTGACGTTCTAAGTACCGGGTACAGACTCATCACTTGATATATCATCACGTACTTCATCAAGTACTTACTGCATTTGCCCAGCTCTGGTGTAAAGCATTGTTTTGTTAAACGATTATTGGATTCAATTTATTCAAAATTTGTCGACTGAAACAAACATTTTTCTTGTACCAACCAAATACACCTTTGAACGTATCTCACCGTGCATTTGCTTGATCCAACCATTTCTTTTTCTCAGTGTACGCATAAACTTTCGGGCATGGGGATCGCGAGATAAGCGAAACGATAGATTGAAAAAAATGTTGGTAATTTAATTACCTATGCGTGGACAGAACGGATGTTGGAGATGTGGAAGAAAAAAGAGAACAAGAAATGGCAAGATGGGTGAGAAAAATAGGAAAAACGGAAGAGCAGGAGCGGCGAGTGACGTTGAACGAGAGCCGAAGGAGCAGGTGCTTTTAATAGCGTCGCTCACGATGCAGATAACACGGAGGTAACCGCGAGCTACGGCATAAAATATTCAGGAACGTCACGGTCCTATTCTCGCGGGTCGCTCGGGATTCGTGACACTACCGTTTATACCGTGTCCGTCTCCGCTTCCGGATGTTCCGTTGAACCTGCACAGTACGTCCAATCGATGCCCCGCGAGATCCTCCTCCGGGTTAATTTTATCCTCGAGTGACACCTGTCAGCTTGCCACTACATACGAGAGAAATGCATCTGCATCTCTGGCGCCCGGAGAAACCGATGGTTTTCGAAACCCGCTCGCGTGTTATATCACTTTATTCGCCTCGTAATTTTGGATCCTTTGCGCACAACACGTCGAGCATATATAGTATACTTAAAAACAAAAATCAATGATAGGTGGTTGCCCTATATATTACTTATGTATCGTCGAACAAATTATTAGCTTGAGGCCAGCGCATGCGAATTGTCTTGCATTAAGGTAAAACCTTCGTTTATGTCTGACGCCGCCTGAGGTTGAGGGAAGAATAAGAGAGAATTACAAACACTTCCCGATCGGATAAAAATCTGAAAAGAGCATTTGCGCATAATAATAATTTCAAAATGTTATCAACAAATTGATGAAGTAAAATTTTTCGATTAAATGAAATTACCCGGCAACCTAATTTTATTTTGTTACGAAAATGATTTGTCAATTTTTCTGAATACGTATGATTTTTTTCGGAATTTTATGTCATGTTTGAAAATTTCGGTTTTAAACAAATTTTAACATAAAGAAAACGCAGTTTTTAAGCATTACCTTTAATTCTGAAAAAATGCATAGGTATTAAAAAAAAAGTAACAAATCATTTTCGTGAGAAAAAAAAATTAGGTTGTAGAGTAATTCGTTTCATAAATGTTTATTTCATTAATTTTTTAATAACATTTTGAAATTATTATTATACACAAACAAGCTTTCAGCTTAATTTTTTTCAGATTTTTATCCGATCGGGAAATGTTTGTATTCTCACTTAGACGACGTCAGACATAATGAAAGAACTACCTTAAGGCGGCGGGAGAAAGCTGAGAGATGAAAATAAGCATTTCTCAGGAACGAGAAGGAGAATCCGGCCAAGGGGATTCTCCCGATGACTAAATAACCTTTTTCCCGTTTTGCAACTCGTCCCATCTTCCTGTTGTCGTACAAGCCAGATGACGACGAATGACAATCATCATCGTCATACACGTCGGCCGCAATTATGACGCGTGCCTTGGTGTCTCGTACAGCGATATGGCCATTCGCTCGATCCTCGCGAACGAGTCACGCTAATTTCTTTGCATCGTATACTAATTAAGGTAGCACTTTCGGCCAGTCTGACCCCACGTGAGTTCAGAAAGAATTGCGAACCCTTCTCGATGGGAAAAAATCTGAAAAAAATCCCCAACAAATCACTCGGCAACCTAACATTTTTTTTATAAAAACGATTTGTAATTTTTTCTGAATACTTATGAATTTTTTCAAAATTTCGTTTAATTTTTGAAAATTGCGTTTTTAGTTAATAAAAAAAAATAATTTTCAAAAATTACACAAAATTCTGAAAAACTGCATACGTATTCAAAAAGATTAACAAACTGTTTTTATATGATCAAAAAGTATTTTATCATTCATTTGTTAATATCACGGGACACGCCCTTTTACAAATATAATTTGAAAATACATATAAAAGATAATATGAAATACATTTGGTACAGTGTATCACAGATAAGCTGGGATGGAGGGGAATTTAATGAGTTCGGAATTATTATTATGCAAAATCAATTCAGCTCCTCGGGATATGCTTGATTTTTTCAGATTTGTATCCCATCGAGAAGTTTTCACAATTCTCTCCGTGCTCACGTGAGGCCGAACTGTCCGCTAGTAACTACCTTAAACATAAGCCAAGTTTGATCGTGGCTCGGAGAGGCTGCGGCAGAGGCTCCGTGATCGGGAGACACGCACGCAAATACGACGACGACAGAGCGACATTTCGCAACGAGATATCGAGTGCAACCCGACGGGAACAGACAACTGGCGCGACGAAACGATTAAACTTTATTATCTACCGTTCCGTTTTGTTTTGTAATGCGGCCAGAAAAGTACATCGCAATAAATAAACAAATAATCGCGCATCGTTCGATTCGCATTCGGTGAACGAACTATTGAGATACTTCTAATTAAAAAACAGAATCTGCCGAGCATGTGCCGGGCAAAAATTGAAGGTCGTCGGCAAGTGACCGGGGTGAGAGTGGTAGGCGTCGTGTTGTCGCAATTTCGCGAACGCAACAGGTGAGCAACGGACACCGGTAATGCGATTCAACGCGTCTTACGTAACAGCTGGCTAGTTGACGTTTGTGTACATTAGACTGTGCATGATCCAACTGTGGTCTGTGGGTCGAATTGTAAGACGTTCGTTTGAACTTAAGATCGAATTTTGGTCCGAACTTGATTGCTTGCTTAAGATCGATTTTAAATTCAAACTTAAGTCTGAACTCAAATTCGATTTTAGGTAGACTAAAGTTCGAATTTAAGGAGGGAGTCTCGCTGCGCGCTGACTTCGCATAAGCTCGACAACAAAAAGAGAAAATTGCAAGTACTTCCTGATGGTGTAAAAATCTGAAAAAAATCATGTATACTAAAGGTACTGAGCAGATGATTTTGCATAATAATAATTGCAAAATGTTATTAACAAATTCATCAAAAAATTAATTGCTTAACAAATTACCCGGCAAAAAAACTTTTTTTTTTATGGAAATGATTCGTTTATTTTTCTGAATACGTATGAATTTTTTCAGATTTTTAAGTAATCGTTGATTTTTGTTCCACAAAAAAAAATAAAAAATCAACGATTACTTAAAAATCTGAAAAAATGCATACGTATTCAGAAAGATAAACGCATCAGTTTCATTAAAAAAAAAGTTGTGGTTGCGGGTTAATTTGTTAACCAATAAATTTTTTGATGAATTTGTTAATAACATTTTGCAATTATTACTATGTAAAATTAATCTTCTCAGTACCTTTAGTGTACATGATTTTTTCAGATTTTTACACCAGCAAGAAGTACTTGCAATTTTTTCTTATTGTTGTCGAACTTATGCGAAGTCAGCGCGCAGAGAGTCTCCCTCCTTGAGATCGAACTTTTACTCCTCTTCGGCATCGAACCTATATCTATATATGGATCCCAGATATGGTTGACTTTGATGAAACTATCATCAATAGGTGATCTGGCAAACGAATTTCTTAAATCCGTTTCTTTGGAATGATTGTTGAAGAACAATTGTTCTCCTCAATGACATGATCAAAAATTGTGACGATGGGTCGAAGCGATACGTGGAGGACCATAAGAAGATTCTTTGGATGTCTTCTTATCGCTTCTTATTAGTTTGAACTTAAAATAAATCTTAAGTTGAAATTTGCGATCAGATTTAAGTTCGGACTTAAGATTGAACTCAAAATCAAACTTAAGCACGAACAAGTTCGAACTTACACCCAAAAAAAAAATTTATTTGACGGCCACCGTTTATTTGGTTTAAATAAAATATTTATTTGATTGAAATACATATTTATTTAAGTGAAATAAATATTTATTAAAATCAAATAAATATTTATTGAAAACAAATAAATATTTATTAAAATCAAATAAATATTTTACTTAAACCAAATAAACGGTGGCCGTCAAATAAATTTTTTTTCCGGGTGTAAAATAGATCATAAGCACGCCACGAAGTTCGATCTCAAGAGCGATCTGAAGTTCAAACTAACGTCTTAAAATTCGACCTTCAGACTCGGCTGTGACGAGACTCGGTAACAACGAAATCAGTAATTCGTTGTTACAAACCGACTACATTCGTGCACACCCAAAATTGTGCAATGTTTAACAATTTTTTGATCAAATTACTGAGTATCATGCACGATGGACTCCCTATTATTTCTGTCGAGTATAAACAGAAAGAGGAGCTTGTGAGGATAGTTCGGCGGGTTTTCGAGCAGACCACTCGAGCGATCCCCGGGGGGTTTGGTTGGGATGAGCGAGGGAACTGAGTGGTCGAGGGTATTGCCGGGTAGGGTCGTCGAGGCAGCTTGAAATTGTAATTCGATCCACCGAGTTCGAGGAACGATTTTTCGAGGACTTTCCACTCTGCCTACCCAAGCTACCCCGATAACTTTTCGACGCCCATCGACTCTCGGATTCTATTGTCTATCGTTGATTGTAAACTCCCTGTGAAAAATTAAATATTGCTAATTTCGTCGAGCGACAATAACAATTATAATGGGCATAATACCGCATGATTGCTGGAACGAGGATATGAATTAATTAATTATTTATTTATTTATTTATTTATCCGCGGGATAAACCGCTTTTACCAAAGACAAAATATAGCCTGTTTGATTTAACGAGTATAATGCGTAAATTATATAACAAGCATCGAGTACAATTTTTTAGTATCGCTCGTACACTGCACGGTATAAATAGGATATTACATCTAAATTACATAATGGATCACACGATTAGTATGGTTATTGGTACTATATATTAATATAGTAATTATAGTCTACTATAATATAATATAATATTTATATAACTCGGGTATAATATGTAACCCGAATACGCGAATTCAAAGGCAACAACGGGTGATTCGTGCCAAAGTTAATTGCACTGCAGGTGGACGCATAATTCAGTGCGTCAACACATTCGAGTCCCGTTAACCAAGTATCGATGTCTCGACGATAACGATCGGATGATCTCAATCAAGGCTGTCGCTTGCGGTCCCCAACTTTCTTCGGTCGCCCTCTTGGTTTTTGCACCTTTCGACTCTCGTTACACATTGTCAAGAAGCTACAATTACTATCATTGCAGAAGCTTCAAATTTAATTCGTCTCTCTAATACTTTAAGTACGTATTGAAACATCAGGTACTGAGTCAGTACCCGGTACTTAGAACGTCAGCATTTAAATTCCACAAGTCTTAGTACTTCAAGTACTTGGTACTTGAATGCATACCTCTAGTACTTGGTACTTGAAAGCTTCTAGTACTAGTGAAAATACTTCTAGTACTTGGTACTTTAATGCATACTTCTAGTACTTGGTACTTTAATGCATACTTCTAGTACTTGGTACTTTAATGCATACTTCTAGTACTTGGTACTTTAATGCATACCCCTAGTACTTGGTACTTGATATAATACCTCTAGTACTTGGAACTTCAATCCATACTTCGAGTACTTTGTACTTGAATGCATACTTCGAG
>JAPYZD010006360.1:0-16294 GCA_030522725.1 Ichneumoninae sp. B BG-2022a | reverse complement strand
TTAATTTTTTTCTCTATTCCGATTATTTGCGTCCCAAAAGAAATTATTACATGAATTTGCATTGATATCCGCTTCGCGTAAAACATTTGTATTTAACTGAAAATAATCAGCACCCGTGATGAGAAATAATTGCAGTTTCTGTTACCAATTGAGTAGAACGCAAGAAAGATCTTGAATGGCAATTTTAAGGAGGAGTGTTTGCACCGGCAATAGTGCATTTAAAGCGGTGTTCAATACCTCGGTCTTCAATAAAAACTGCTGTTAATTTTTTTTCTCCATTTCGATTATTTGCGCCCCGAAGGAAATTATTACATGAATTTGCATTGATATCTGCTTCGCGTAAAACATTTGTATTTAACTGGAAATAATCAGCACCCGGGATGAGAAACAATTGCAGTTTCTGTTACCAACTGAGTAGAACGCAAGAAGGATCTTGAATGCGTGGTGAGCTGTAGATTGAATGGCAATTTTAAGGAGGTGTGTTTGCACCGACAATGGTGCGTTTAAAGCGGGGTTTAATACTTCGGTCGGTAATACATTTTTTTTTCCATTCCGATTATTTGCATCCAAAGGAAATTCTGACATGATTTTGCATTGATATCCGCTTCGCGTAAAACATTTGCATTTAAAACACATAAAAGAGCGTCCGTGATGAGAAATGATTACAGTTTTTGTTATCGAGTGAGTAGTAAACTATTGCTAAGGTCCAACAATTTATTCACACAATTTTTATACGAAAGATCAACAACCGCGAAGTTGAAGAAACAAAACTTGTATACGTTGAGTCGATTATATAAATGAATTGAATCTGTTCTTCAGGCGGAGCTGCAACAGGAGATTCTCGATTCTCGGGACCAGAAGCACGTGGCCGAGGTGGAATTGTTGCGTGCGCAATTGTTGGAAATCACGGAGGAGAGAGAGCGCGAAATGTCATCGCAAAAAGCCGTGGAGGAGGGAATTGAGTTGCGTTTCGCCAAGATATGCGAGAAATCTGCGCTGCTCGAGGAAGAGATCAAGCAGATGGAGCTGAACGCGCAGTCTGAGCTCGCCAGAATGGCGGAGAAATTAGCCGAAGTGAAGGACCGCAAGGAGCGCGAAATCGAAGAATTGTCCGGTATCGTAGCTGACAAGGAAAAGGAATTGTCGGAAGTTCGATCGGAGGTGAGTGATCACATAAAAAAATTAATTGAAAAATAATTGATTAAAAAACCAAATAATTATAAATAATAAATTAAATAAAATAATAATAAATGATATTAAATTTTAAATAATAAATAATAATTAAAAGTATTTGTTTTGCAGTTGCAGCAGTTAACGCTCGTCTCGAACGAGCTGCGCGATCAACTGTCGCATCTCGAGGACGAACGCGAGAACGAGATAGTTTCACTGACGAACGTCGAGGAGAGTTTGCGGGGCGAAGTGAGCGAGATGAAAAAAGCTAGATGCGATTTGGAGTCCAAGCTGGAGAAGCGTCAACAGGTGGTAATGGAATTGCAGTCGCAGCTTTCTACGCTTCAGTGCGAGGTCGACGAGCTTCGGGCTGAATACGAGAGACTCGTGTGCGAATCCGAGAAGAAAACAAATGAGCTAATGGACAGACATGATCGCGAGCTGTTCGACATGAGACACGAGTTCATTCGGGAACGGGAATGCCTGAAGCGCGAGAAACAGACGGAGATCTCCCGCAGATTGGAGCTCGAGTGCGAGAACAAGGAAACCCGTGAGACCAACAATTTCCTCACCGAGGAACTTCAGGACGTCCAGAATCTCTACAAGGACGTGAGTGTTCTTTTTACGCCTTTTATTATACTTTAGTCAAATTTGATGCATTTTTTATTTCGAAATTTCATTAATATTGTTACGATTGAGCGAAATCAACAACACGCATATTTGGTTTTTGGGGCAGATATTTTTAATTATAAACTATAATTATATAACATACCGAGCTATTCCAGTCAACTGTGTAATATCGTGAAATCGTAAAAAGAGTACGAAACGTACCAAACAAGTACTCGGTACTTCAAGTACTTCCCAGCTCTGATAAATGTCGAACTTTACATTGCAGACAAGCCGTCGTCTCAAGGAAGTGCAGGACGAGCTGGAGGCGTACAAAAAGAAACACACCGAAGACTTCAACAGTCACCGAGAAACTTTGGAGGCCACGAAGAATTACTATCTCTCGGAGCAGTCGAAGCTCGAGCAGTTGCTCGAGAATGCAAGGCTCGAATATCTTCAGGAACTCGACAATGTAAATATATTTTTTTTAATCAAAGCCGTGCAAGATTTAGCAATTGTCGTGCTTGACTAGATTTATTCAATTTACAGTGTATTTCGCTTTTTACGAACTCCGTCTAACGTCTGTGCAGGATTTAGCAAATATAACGGATAATTAATATAAACACAATTGATCAACAGATGACCGTGGCGAGGAACAACGAACTCGAAGAAGTGAAAGCCGCCGCGGAGAGGACCATCGAGGAAGAAAAGCGTCGCATAAAAGAGCGCACAGACAAAATCGTCGAAAACGCGGAGGCGGTGACGAGGGAAACGCTCGCTGCCTGCAGGGAGGAAAGCGAGGAACGCGTTAAACGTGTCATAGCTGAGAGCGACGCGAAAGTAAGGGGTTCGGATGTGCGTAAAGTAGCAAACTAACCACTAACTCGACTAACTCTCTTGGATTGCATGATGCTAATCAAGTTTATTTAACCCTTCTGTTGTAACTCATTTTTTCATACTCCCAAAAACTATTTGAAAAGCCGAAAATCGCAAAAACTATTAAACTGAAAGGAGGCAAAGCGCCCGTTTTGTCTATTTTCGTCTAAGGGTCAAATTTTAAGACTCCATTGAACTGAAGATCTTAAGTCATTCGTTTCTATCTTAAGTTCGAACTTGATTTCGTGTTTAAGTTTGAGCTTAAGTTCCAACTTAAGTCTGAACTTAAATTCGAGTGTAGTTCGAGTTCGAAATTAGGTTCGAATTTGAGATGAAACTTAAGCACGAAATTAAGTTCGAACTGAGATTCGACTAATCGTTTCCCGAAACGGGTGGAGACGTTAAAATGGATCTCCACATGCAGATTTCCGCGAGTATCTTCTGTGTCTTCTTTCATGATTTTTTTTTCTATAAACCTATTCCATAGGCCTCGGCTGCGAAGAGTCTTTATTAACTTTACGATTTTCTTGTCCGGCAGGTTAACGATATAATGAGAGATACCAGGAACGCGGTCGAGGAAGAGATGCGCGAGGCTGCCGATCGTTACACGACATGCCTCGCTCGTGTAGAGGCTGAAAGGGTTGTGTTGGAGCAAAAGCTCGCACAACGGGACGCCGAGATCGTGAATCTGACCGTCGCTCTCGATGAACTGAAAATCGTTGTCGCCAACCAGGTAAATTTTTATTAAAACAACATTATATCGGAAGCGAAAATAAAAGAACTCGAATTGTTTGTTGTTGGAACGTTTTGAACTGATAGTTAACCGTATTCGATATTTGCAGGAGAGTTTCAGTCAGAGCTTGCAGGCCGATCTGGATCGTGTCGAAGCCGAGTTGGCTGAACGCAAGGACGAGCTCAGAGCGCTGAAGGATCAGATTCGTTCGGAGGCGGCGGAAATGGTAGCGAGGAGACGAAGATTCGAGGTAGTGATGGCCGAAAATCAAGCATCCGTGGCGGCGCTTTCCCAAAGGCTCACTGAGAGCGACACCGAGGTCGAGCGTCTTCAGAATGAATTGAAGTCCGGCGCTGATTCGATCCACGAACATCGCGGTTTGCTGAGCGCGATGCGCAACACGTCCAAGATCTTGAGCGAGGAACTGTACACACTGATGGAACAGCTCGACGCCAACAAGGGAGTCGTCGATCAATTAGAGGCGGTCAATCTCGCGGAAATTGAATCTCTGCGGTCTCTCTTCTTCGCCGAGATCGACAATCTCAAGCAAATATCGGCGAAGGAAATTACGAGGCTTCAGGAAGAGTGTAAGAAGAAGGACGAACAGAATGCTGAGGTGACAATAATATATTTTTTAATTTTTAACATTTTTTTCATGTCTAATTTATAAAAAAATTTCAATTTCCAATGACCTAAAGATTTTGTTTTCTTATTATAATTTCCAAAAATCTCGAGATTTTTATATACATTTACAAAAAAAAATGTTGAGTTAAAAAATAGGCATTCGAAAATTAATGTAGTATCAAGACGACCGATTCTATGAGTTTCTTTTTGCATTCCAGTTGAAGAAAGACCTCGACTCGATGGCCGACAAGCTCAACGGATTTCGCGACATGCTGCTGAAGTTCGAAGAGCACGAGGACACGCGGCTCATCGAGATTTCTCGGCTCGAACTGGACAAGGAAAGACTCGTTCAGGACTTGATGGCCAAGACGAAGGAAGTGGAGAACGGCGAGACCTTGCTGGAAGCATGCGAAATCGAGCGCAAACTCGCTATGGATGAGGTAAGTTGGGTTTCGGTGAATCACCGATTTATCTCAATTCGGTGATCGATTTCACTTATCACCCGTTGACCTTTCAGGCGGAACAACGAATGGCCGAATTGTCCGCGAAAATGACGGCATTGGAGACAAACAAAACTGATGTGGAGGTAAGCGTTATTTTCACTTGTAAATAATTTTTTTCTTTTTCTGAAACACGTAAAGTTTCGTCACGTGTAAAAAAAATTGTACTTTGCAGAAACTACGAGCTTCGCGGGAGAAACAAGAATGCAGACTTAATGAGGAGATACTTCGTCGTCAAGCTGCGGAAGAGTAAGCACGACTTTCTACTTTTCTTAAAAAGTAACGGGGCTGCTTACGGGAAAGTGAAACGGTTGTGTCTGCGAGAGAGATGGTTGGAATTTTCCAATTAACTTTATTCAATGGTGCTAATTTTTCTTAGAAAAAAATGAATTCAGTCCTGATACGAAAGTATCGTGCGCGTCCGGCTCGAATTTGCTTTTTCCTCAAAAAAATTAGCACCCTGGAGAAAAGTTCATTACAATTTTCCTTACCGACCGCGATATTTCACTTTCCCTTAAGAAACAAAATAGTTGACGACCAGTTAAGAAATCAATGCATAAAAATCGCAAATATCTAAAGTTTTTTTGTACACTTTCAGGGAGGTGAAGCAACTGTCCGAAACCTGCGAGAGTCTTCGAAAAAGTTATCAGGAAGTTAGCGACAAGTACGCCGAAATGATTGGCCACCACAATCACAAGCAACGGGTCAAGCATCTGAATCAACTAAAGGACAAGATTTTACGCCTAGAAAAGGTTCGTTCATGGCTCTAAATCTTAAAGATGCATCACATATACATTCCGAACAAAAAGCTTAATTCGATCGAAATTTCTTTCGATACACAAATATGATAAAAAGCAGCCATATTAATGATATCAAGACCTTTGATTTTGCATAATACTAATAATGCCAAAAAGTTATTAACAAGTTATTTACAAAAGGAAAGGAAATGTTCGAATTCTCAATGAATCTCACTTTTGTCTGGAAATTAACGTGTGAACCATCCTTAATAACTCGACGAAACTTTTGATTCTGAGACACTCAATTCGTGGAATACAACTTGAATTTTTTTTTTAACAGGACGTGGAGACGAAAAAACACGTTATCGAGCAACAAACGAAAACGATCGAGAAACTGAAAGCCGAGGACAAACGTTCGTTCGTTAAGGGAAAAGAAAATTTGCACTCACACGGAATTGCCCGAAGCCCTTACACGACACCGGCATCTTCGCCTCACAAGCCGTTGACGCCGCTTCGCGAAAGAAACGAATGAGACTGTTTTATTTTGGCATGATAATTCGAGCGAATCCAGAAATTTCCGATGGAATTTCAATTTTCACGTCAAAGCGTAAGACTTCGTTCTACGCAGCATCCGACCGGTCAAAACGGAGGAACTTAGGTCAAGATTGATATATAAATATATATGCCATGTTTAATAGCGTTTTCCACTGTTCGCACTGAGTGCACGTTTTAGAATGTAAAACTGAGCTTGGATCTCAGTCTCAATTGATCTCGTATGAAAATAGTACCTTCGATTTCTTACCAATCTCTTCTGTCTCTGCGCGGCCCGAAAAATTGGGCCCGTCGCGCACTCGGTACGTCAGTGGAAAATGCCGCAAGTTATTCGCGATATTCGACATTCATGTTCGTACGAAAATTCGCGCAATCTTTTCCCACCGAACAATTATTTTTTCTTTATCCAAGCGCATTAGCATTGCGCGATAATTTTCTTTCTCGTTGATTCAAACAAGTCCCTCAGGACATTTATTACAGTAATCATAAATTCATAATATATTCGAATGTTATATACCGCGCAAATTTAGCCTAATTCAATCGGGGAATACGCGTGATTTTGTACAATTTTTTTTATGATACTATTTCTCTCGATGGATGGAAGATATTAAATTCTCGTTCCACTATAAAAATGAATTAGTTCATAAGACAAAAAGTATTTTAAAGTCGCTTCGACCTTTCGAAGTCAAGGTTTTATTAACTGATAAAAAAAAAAAAAAAAAATCATTGCGTTGCCGCTCATAGTGCCAGAAAATATCAATCGGTTTTACGCTGTTTTAACTCTGAGTAAGCTTCCTCTGTGAGGAAGCAAACATTTTTTTCGTTCAAGAAAGCAACGCATTCTGCATAAGATTGAAAAAAACACACATCACATTTTATTTGAAAGCCTCGAAAGGCTTAACGGAAGTTTACCGTAGATCCATAGTTGAGGCGAAAAAAAATTTCGTTCATTTTATATCCATTAACGTTTCGAAACTTAAAAGTATAAATACAGTAACGCGTCATCGTCGTTTCATCAATGTTATTGTATTAGTTTTGGTATGTTTAATCTATTAAAGAAAAATTTATACTAGTAAATATCGAAGACAATTATTAACGCAACAGGAAAAATATTAATCAACGAAAACGTGACGGCGTACGTGTATTTCTCGTGCCCGCATAGTTTGTAAACGTGAAGCGGTTTCGTCACACCGACGGATTCTGTGTGCCGGCGGAATTTGCAAATATCCCGTCATTCGCGTGCGCGACAGCTGTCACGTGAAACTCGAGGAAGTTTACGGCCTCGCGTGTGTCGTGTGTGCGGTGTGAGGTACGAGTGGTACTGAAGACATTCCTGAACCGCACCCCTTATCTCCCGAGAGACGTCCGCTTCCTCGTCTGCGCGACGGGATGAGGAGATGAGACTCGTCGATGCTACAATCCCAACAATCTCTGACTCATTAAACTCGAACCCTTAATGCCGGGTTATTGAACGAACAAATTTCCAAGGTAAATCATCGTGATTATTACGCGTGGGACGGACCGTCCAAAAATACTGAACTTTGCAATTCATTAATTTTTTTTGTTTCCTAATGCTTTTCCAAATAGTCGTTTTCTCCAAATAATATGTTTTACAGATAAATCTTTTATTCCAGATAATCTTTTATTCCAGATAATCTTTTATTCCAGATAATCTTTTATTCCAGATAATCTTTTATTCCAGATAATCTTTTATTCCACATAATCTTTTTTCCAGATAATCTTTTTTCCAAATAATCTTTTATTCCAGATAATCTTTTTTCCAGATAATTTTTTTTTCCAGATAATCTTTTTTCCAAATAATTTTTTTTTCCAGATAATCTTTTTTCCAAATAATCTTTCATTCCAGATAATCTTTTTTCCAAATAATCTTTCATTCCAGATAATTTTTTTTTTTGCAAATGATGTTCTTTTCCAAATAATGTTTTTATCCAAATTATGTTTTTTCAACGAAGGGTCAGATGATTCGCCAAAAGTCGGACGATAGTAATGGCTATAGCTATGGCCGTATGGTATGGCTGACCCCCATAACTGGTAGCAATTTGCTACCCAAGTTAGTATTCCGAAACTTACGTACACTTACGCGAGATACGGTACCGGTGAACTCGGCTAAGTGTGGGAAGCCCCCGCGGCAATTCCGGCGGCGGAGCACAGTCATAATTTGAGATTCAGGATGGTGGAGAGAGGCCGTGACTGGATTCCTAGGAGGTAGGAAACGCCTGGAATTCCATCGGAGGCCTCCGGTCTCTTCCCTTTGTCATCTTCGTCGCGACCTGAGGCCTACGTCTTCGAGAACTCAGAAAGTGGTCTCGTCTTGGTACACCGTCGACGCTCGTACGCACCCAACACTGTGCGATCGTGAGTTCTTTGCTTACGTAGTCTCGTCGTTTCTTGAAATGATAAAAATTAAATTACGTTTTTAAAATATTTTCTCTCCCGAAGCCACGTTGTTTAGACGTTGAAACTTCTTCGGAGAAACTTTGTCGTGGAGAGAATTTTTGCAAGTCAGGATTTTATACAGATTTTATACAGAGAAGTTCTAGTGAGGCGATTTTAAAAAATGTTCACGATATCGAACAGAAGTTGGTGCATAATTGACGAAGAGAAATGGGGGCATCGATTAATTTCTCGGGATAAAATTTTTCCGACGAAAATCATTTACATTGCACGGCGTGCCAATTATATTCACGGGTTGAGATTATTCCTTGCAAATAATGTTCACTTTGCATAAGTTTCAGAGAAATGAGAGGGAATTGCAAACACTTGTGGATGGTTTAAATTTCTGAAAAAAATCAAACATATTAAAGGTGCTGAAAAGATTAATTTTGCATAAATTGTTTTATTCGTCGTTTATACACGAACACGTTTTGTTTACCGGTTCTTCGGTAAAATTTAGTAAACCAAAAAACAATTTGCAAAAATGTTAACACCATTGGTGACAAGAAATTCAATTGATTGGCAGATGTTAAAATTGAGCGGAAAAAAAAACTTTATATTCGATCAGGTTGTATCGTATTATCAGGGTTCAATCACAGTGGACAAATCGTGATTCCAATTCCGACAACTTGTTTTGTGCCAGTTAACGAAAATAATACGCCATGAAAGTCACGATAAAAAATAATGGTCAAGCGTAGGTTCTTTGTAATCGCAGACACTGACAATAAAGCCTGTCAATGCAACACTAAAAAAAATTTCGGCTAGACACATCAACGCGCGAATTGATTATACCCGAATGATGTTTTGTTAAATTCGACCCGAAGTGGAAGAAATTAAAAATAAGATAATAAAAAAAATGATAATCCAACCACCGGGCTTAAATAAAAATGATAATCCAACCATCGGGCTTAAATATGATCAAAGGTGAAATACTTACATTTTTTTTAACGTTTATTTTTTAAATTTATGATTTAAAATTTTTAAATTTATAACGTTTAACATTTTTATGTAAACATTTTTTAATTTCTAATTTTTTAAAAATGTGAGTTTCTAAAAATCCCGACAACTTGTCTCATGCCAGTTAACGAAAAAAATACGTCACGAAAGTCATGATAAAAAAAGTCAAGTGTAGGTTTTTTGTAACCGCGGACACTGAAAATGGAGCCAGCCAATAGTAGTCTAAAAAAATTGCGGCCAGACACATCGGCGCGCGAATTGATGATATTCTGAACGGGGCTTTGCTAAATTCGAATCGAAATGGGGTAAAAAAAAAACGAAAAATATGTAAATACTAAAAATAATAACCCAACCAACGGACTTAAATGTGACCGAAGGTGAAATACTCTTAACATATATATGTTCGATAAAAAACAAAGCTATATCGGGCTATATTTATTTTTATTATCCTCAAAATATCGCTTTGAGACGGACATAATTTAGTACGGAATTAAGCGACGTGTACGAGATTGTTACGGGCACGATCCAAGCGAGACTTTAAATATACCGAAATGGCATTGCCATCGCGAATTTAGCAATGTCGACGATAACAGTTTGTAAACTGGAGGAGAGAAAAATATAAATACACGGCGATATAGTTGGATCGATAGTTGTCAACCCTTTCTGGCTCTATTTATTTGGTAAATTCTTTAACAGTGCATTCTAATTGCGTCGTCTATTACCGTACAGTTCATAAATCTTTCGTCAAGCCAATTTAATACTTGGCCAGAAGTCTGCAAACAGCCGAGTGAATTTTCATTTGCAATTAACTACATTGTAAAAAAATGTCTATGAAATGTAACGTACCGGCCTGGAAGTTTTTATGCAAAAACTGGTATATTAAATTTCATGTACAAATGCGATGAAAAATTAATATTCAGTGTAATAGAAACATTGGGAATATTCTATTCTTTAATAATTTACTGGGATTTTACTATGAAGGTACTTTAATTTTTATAATTTACTTTACTTTTAATGAAAAAGTGTATTAAGCATAACGATGATAAATTAAATTTAATGTACTAGTTTTTGCATAAAAACAAAAAATATATCTTATTATCAAGCTTTACAAAAAAAATTGAGGTTTGGACTGAAGAGTAGAGAACGCCATTTCATTTTATTTCCAGGCGTTCATCAATTTTCATTAATTTTCGTCAAGCTAATTTAATTGTTGACCAGAAATCTGCAAACAGCCAAGCGGATTTTCATTTGCGATTGACTACCAATTAATTGTGTTCTCTCCTTTTCATTTTAAACCTGACAATACAGTCCATTAATTACAAACTTATGAATTATAACATTTCTGCAAACTAGACATTTTTTGACGATAAACGGATGGGTGGATTGACATTTTACACCATCAAAAATATCTCTCATCAACAACAAGCTTCCCAAAAATTCCAGTCAATTATTGTTCGCATTGATTTTCTGGAGATAAAAAAAAATCGCATGAAACTTAATGTACCGGTACCGGAAGTTTTTATGCATAGACTACTATATTAAATTTCATGTAAAATTGTGATGTCAAACTAACTTACAGAATATTAAAAACTTTACAAATACTTTACTTTTAATAATTTACTTCAATGTCGCTATAAAAGTATTAATTTTTCGCGACACTTGTACATTGAAAGTGCCAGTTTTTGCCAAAAAACTTCCAGTCGGTAAGATTAAAATTACAATATTTTTTACGAGTGCAGACCGAAAACTAAAGAGCACCAATTTCTTTTATTTCCAGGCTCTCCGTTCGTCGGCGAACCCCGAGGGAAAAAATGACCGATCGTCAGGGGGTATTGGAGTAACGCTGACAAGAATTATCGAGCAGCTCCGAATTAAGAAGGACTTCGACCCGGCGAGGTCGCCCATTACATCGGGATTTCGATCGTCCCGCGTCTGGGTCCGCGGGAGGCGATGACCCGGGATTCAACATGTAACGCGACGAGAACAAACCGACGACCGGGTACGATTGCACGTACATCGCATCGGGGGACTTCATCAATAATCGATTGTATTTAACCGCAAATAAGTACACTCGCTCCTTCCCCGTCGAGGTTTCGTTTCGCTAATCGAATTCACGCGACTCGATTATTTCTCGGTTAGTCATGCCCTCTCTATTATTACACCGCGGGTTCCACTGTGTCTGGTCGGTGTATTTTCGCCAGTTCGATATCGGGGAAACTGTAATATATAAGCGAGCGTCGGCGTCACCTCCGGGCTAGTGACCCGACAGTCATCCTTGTTCGAGGGGGAAAATCGGAGCGTCCGAAGCCGGGCAGCGGGCAAAGCCGGGTCGACGAACCGCGACCTCAACTGTGTCCTGAAATTTTATGCGGTCCTAACGACCCGCCACACGAACCCGCTTATTTTCGTATTTAAACGGCCAGACTAACGAAATTGATCTGTCGGGTCCCAGACTGACGCCGGGTTATCCGGAGAACAATACCAATGAGGTTCTGGTTCTAAAATAAACTAGCGGCTTATTAAAACGGATATGTGTCCGGGGAAAATATGTGTCTCCAAGTTGGTGGTTTTTTTTTTTTTTTTTTTTTTTAAAAAAAATACCAACCAAAAAATACCGAAAGCTTACCAGAAAATATTTTTTCTAGCTTCGTTCCCCAAGTTAATTTAATTCTTGTAACGACCGAGATTATCCAGACACGCCGGGTAATCCGGGTCAAAACGTCGAAACATTTACAGCGTCGAGATTCACGAGTGTCGAACGTTCGGTTTATATTAGGTTCGAAAAAATGATTGACAAAAAAATGTCAAAAAATTATCGTTGATACGTATGAATCCTCTGAGGAATTTCATAAATATTCCGGCTTTTAAAATAAACTTGCAGGTTGTTAAATCGGATATGTGTCGTTGATGTGTTTTCGTGAAAAAAAGTACCGAAAGCTTATGGGAAAATATTTTTTAGCTTCGTTCTCTAAATTATTTTAATTTTTGTGACGACCGAAATTAACAAGACACTGCGGGTAATCCGCGTCCAACCGCTGAAACATTTACACCTTCGAGATGTCAAGAGTGTTGTACAGAATATCAGTTTCGAAAAAATGGTGGTAATAAAAAAATCAGACATTTTTTTTCGAAAATCCGTATCAATCCTGTGAAAAAGTTATCCAAATTTCATAGAGATTTATCGGGACGTTTAGAAGATAGACGTGCATTGACGAGGTAGCACAAATCCGAGCGAGAGCGGCGAAAAATTGACTATTTTTACCCATTTTTTGTACAACGTGAAAAAATCTCATCCCGAGTAGACGACATCGACAAGGTTTCGATATTTTCAGAAAATACATTGTTTTGTACGTTATGGTAGAACAATGTGCAAATTATCGATTGCGAAAGGCAGAAATATTTTAACATTAATCACAAGTATTGTAATTTAAATCTTTTATCACTTACAGATATATCGATTTTATCGCTTCGCGTCGGCCGGAAGTTAAATATTTCACAGCTTCGTATTGTCCGATGGGAAGCCGAATGCGGATACTGGGTCACCGACGATAGTTCGATATTACTCGTACGAGAACGACGTATTCGTGGAAGGGAGCTCTCTAAGCTGCTGGGGTGATTGGAAATCATTAAGAATACAGAGGATCGACTGGCTGCACGCCAATTATTGGGGCACGAAAATTTGAGTAATATATTAGCTTCATGGCGGGTCATCCGAGATTATCCACTCTAGTTTATAGATTACAGAAAACAAGAAATTGTAAATTGTAAATTGAAATTTTCCCACTGCTTCGTCATTATCTTCTTCTATTTGCAAAGCTTCATCCGTTAAGAAACTAAGAAAAATACAGCAGACGCTTTGCGAACAAAAGAACTTTGTGAGCATTTTTCATTTTTTTCGTACCGGCGATTTCTCGATATACGAAGATGCGAGACCGAAAAAATCTGTATCCGCTCAAGATGGACAAGTGCACTGTAAAAAGATTCTAAATTTAATGTACCTGACTGGAAGTTTTTATGCGAAAACTGGTACATCAAATTTAATGTACAATTACGATAAAAAAATGTATACACTTTTTCATTGAAGTTAAAGAAGGTGATTATAATTGAAGTACTTTCATAGTAAAATTAAAGTAAATTATTAAAAACTGAAGTATTGCCAATGTTTTTAATATACTGAACATTAATTTTTCATCACAATTGTACATTAAATGTGATATACCAGTTTTTGCGTAAAAACTTCCAGGCCGCTACGTTACATTTTACACGATTTTTTTTATAGTGTGAGTATGTAAACACATAACCGTCGATACTGTGCATGCGGGGGAATTCCGCACCGTGTTCGGAATACACAGAGCCCTTTTCGATCCGACGAGCGACTACGCGCTCTTTGTGATCTAACAACGTTGATAAATTGATTAACAGGCAGAACAGATCGTCGATAGGCGTCATGGGTTTTCTCAGTAGAGCGGAAACGCATAGTTCGCCGTAAGGGAGTTTACGCTGTAATAAAAAATCGTATGTTTTTTTTTTTTTTTCATGCTCTAACGGATTCTAAGGTCGTCTTTACGTATCCGAAACTAAAAGAATTGCAGATGCTTTGCGAATACAAAAAAACATTATGAGGAGGCAGTGTTAAATTTTTTTCTCACCCCATACACTTCGCGATATTCTTTCTCGAAAAATCCTTAACCACCAACGTTGGACAGGTGGACTATCTATACAGTTTTATACCGTTGATACAGTGTATGTGGGGAAATTCTGCGCCGTGTTCGCAGCTAAAAGAAAAAAAAGAAAAAATTATGACGTGGCGATTTTTAATTTTTTTTTCTCATCTCATACATTTCGCGATATTCTATTTCGAAAAATCCTTAATCACTAAAGTTGGGCAGGTGACTCTGTACACAGTGTGTGAGGGGGAATTCCGCGCCGCGTTCGAAACTAAAAGAATTGCAGCAGATGCTTTGGCATTAAACAAAATTATGAGGTGGCGACTTAAAATTTTTATTTTCTCATCCCATACATTTCGCGATATTCTTTCTCGAAAAATCCTTAATCGCCAAAGTTGAACGGGTGAGAATCTATACAGTGTATGCGAGGAAATTCCGCGCCGTGTTCGAAACTAAAAGAATTGCAGCAGATGCTTTGCCATAAAAAAAGAAAAAATTATGACGTGGCGATTTTTAATTTTTTTTCTCATCCCATACATTTCGCGATATTCTTTCTCAAAAAATCCTTAATCACTAAAGTTGGGCAGGTGACTATTTATACAGTGTATGAGGGGGAATTCCGCGCCGTGTTCGAACCTAAAAGAATTGCAGCAGATGCTTTGCAAATAAAAAAAAAAAAATTATGAGGAGGCGATGTTTAATTTTTTTTCTCACCCCAAACATTTCGCGATATTCTTTCTCGAAAAATCCTTAATCACAAAGTTCGACAGGTGACAATACAGTGTATACCGTTGATACAGTGTATGCGGGGGAATTCCGCGGCGTGTTCGGAATACGCAGAGCCCTTTTCGAATAGACGAGCAACTATGCGCTCGTTGTGATCTAACAACGTTGATAAATTGATTTACAGGCAGAGCGGCTCGTCGACAGGCGTCACGGGATTTCTCAGTAGAGCGGAAACGCATAGTTCGTCGTAAGGGAGTTTATATACATTGATGAGCCTGGTAAAGGCAATAACGGATTCGAAGGTCGTTAGTACGTGTTCGAACGTCCGTGAATTTGTAATTGCGCGGCTCCGCGCCGATCCTGGACGGTGGTCATTGATCGTCCCGCGGCCGTGCGTGGTGAACACAGTCGGTGTCGCTGTCCCAGCACCGGCCCGAGCCCGTGCCAGATCGGACCGTCGGTCCCGCGGACATTCCACCGTGCGGCTCTCCGACACGAGATTGAAACGAATCATGCGTGCCCGGCGTAACCACCGGAGTAATCCGCGGATTTCCGTACGGTCGAACGGGCGACCCAATCGTCGTTGAACCACTGACGCGGTGTTTGCGAATCGGCTATGCAAATAGCGGACGCAAATTAATCACGTTTGACGAGAGCTACAGATTAAGTGGCAATGACATACACGCACTTTGTCAGCGAAAACCCCTCGTACACCTGTAATGCTGGTGCGAGATATACGCGCATGCACTGATATCATATTATAGCGAGGTTTCATTGATTCAGATTCAGCGATGTAAATAACATGAAATGTATATATATATACATATATATACTAGCGGGTTATTGTGTCTCGCGCGCTCGCACCCATTTCTGGACGTAAAACCTTATTATTTTAAATACTTCAATAGACGGGTTGAATACTTGGCCGCGGTCACCCATCCAAGTACTGACCCCCCCCCCCCCTCTCCTCCTCGATTCTTGCCACGGCGGCGAAATCTTTATATATATATAAAGATAGAAACATATTTTCGAGAAATGTTCACGGTAAATTCTTGAATTTGTGAAAATATATATATATATATTTTTTTCATTCAGGTGTATTAGAAGAGTGGAATTTACTCGTGATTGAAACGTAAGCCTCTGCCAATTTTTATGGACTTAGTTTTTGATATGAAAAAATCACCAAGCTATTTTTTTCCAATTTTTTTTCGGATATTCTGTTTTTATTCAGATTCGCCATAGAAAGATAAAACGTATCCACTTTGCGGAACGATTCCTATAGAGGATCTTTCGATAGAGAATCTATGATAATTAAAATTGGAAAAAATAATCGCTCGGATCATCAAAGTGGGCACAACATAGTAATTTGCGATTCAAGTGCGATAAAGCGAACTTTATACGCTCGCTGTGAATCACTTCACAGTCGGCGTACGAAGTTTGCTACCCCGCACCAGTACCGCATCGTATTTTTGGTAACGGATGCAGTACAGTCGGCGTCCGTAATGTACAGGAAGCGTGCGTGAAGTACGAGAAGCGTGCGTGAAGTAGGAAAAGCGTGCGTAAAGTACGAGAAGCGTGCGTAAAGTACGAGATGCGTGCGTAAAGTACGAGAAGCGTGCGTAAAGTACGAGAAGCGTGCGTAAAGTACGAGAAGCGTGCGTAAAGTACGAGAAGCGTGCGTAAAGTACGAGA
>JAPYZD010006359.1:0-14874 GCA_030522725.1 Ichneumoninae sp. B BG-2022a | reverse complement strand
TTTTTAAGTAATCGTTGATTTTTGTTCTATAAAAAAAAATCAACGATTACTTAAAAATCTGAAAAAATTCATACGTATTCAGAAAAATAAACGAATCATGTTCATAAAAAAAAATTTTTGTTGCCGGGTAATTTGTTAACCAATTAATTTTTTGATGAATTTGGTAATAACATTTTGCAATTATTATTATGCAAAATTAATATTCTCAGTACCTTTAGTATACATGATTTTTTTCAGATTTTTACACCATCAAGAAGTACTTGAAATTTTCTCTTATTGTTGTCGAACTTAGGCGAAGTCAGCGCGCAGCGAGACTCTCTCCTTAAGCAAATCGGTAGAAAGAATTTGGTAATATTTTATAAAAAAAAATGTTAAGGGACCATCTGGAGCGGACTCTTCAATCTGTGCGTCGGACAACCGAGATTCGCAATATCCGCGAGTCCGAGAGCGAGATTCGGCGCTTTGGTTGTTAATCTAATAGTAGGAGTGAGTCAATTCTTCACGGTGCTGTTCTGTCTCGTCGGATGGGGCTGGAGCATCTGGTGGGGCGTCACCATGATTCGTCTTGCCCGTGAGTCTTAGTAACAAAAAAATCTTCATTATTCAACCCTTCGAGCACGGGCACCTTTTTGCTGAGAGCAAACGTTCTTTTAAGGTAGTCCTTGCGAATAGTGTTCAGTTCGCTCAAGTCTCAGAGAAATGAGAGGGAATTACACTTCATAAGTTTCAGAGAAATGAGAGGGCATTGTAAACCCTTCTCGATGGTATAAAAGTCGGAAAAAAATGAAGCATATTAAAGGTGCTGAAAAGATTAATCGTGCAGAATAATATTTCCATGTTATTAACAAATTGATGATAAATAAAATTTGGTCAAAAAATCTTCCGGAAACTTAACTTTTTTTTCATGGAAAATGATCTGTTTATTTTATCGAATACGTATAAATGTCTTTTCAGATTTTTAAATTTACTTTATATTTTGTGACTTTCTATACATTTTTGCCATATAAAAAAGAACAATACAAAGTGTATTTAAAAATCTGAAAAAAATTCGTACGTATTCAGAACAGTGAACAAATGATTTTCATTAAAAGAAGTTGGGTTTCCGAGAGATTTGTTGAGCAATTTTATTTTTCATCAAATTGTTAATAACATTTTGGAATTATTTTGATGCAAAATGAATCTTTTCAGCACCTTTAATATGCTTGATTTTTTCCGATTTTTATACCATCCAGAAGGGTTTACAATTCCCTCTCATTTCTTTGAAACTCATGCGAAGTGAAACTTAACACTATTCGCAAGACTACCTTGAGCATAAAAACGATACAGATTTTCGTAATAAATTTTTTCCTCCCTTATCAAAAAAAGAAACAACACTTCACGGTACGTCTGTGATTTATTTGAGCACATCAAATTGTTCGGAGGTTGTTTTTTTCGCAAATTCTAGGTCGCGTACGTGAAGGGTTAATTTTGCTCCAAATATGGAAGACGTTCGAGCAATGAATTATTCATAATGATCGTAAACTTCATGAAGACCTTTTAATCGACATTGCATCGATATTTGCCCACAGGAAAGTACAAGAGATTCAGGGCTTCCGAGGCAGCGAGCAGCGATCTCGAAGCTCGCGCTGGAGAATCCACGGGCTTACCGCCAGGAGTGCCCAGTCAAGCTCTGAGAGGGATGGAACGCGCCCGTTAAATTACTTCCGCTCCCTACCCCAAAAAAAAAAACGTTATTTACGGTCCATCTTCAACCTCCATTTCGTTCCGATCGTGGTACGAAAAAAAACGATATTGCGAAGAAGAGGAGTCTCTTGAAAAGCATATATTCGCTTTCAATGAAAGCATCTATATTGGTATTCCGAGCCAAGCGTTATTAGGGAAACCCATCGTTGCATCGCCGATGCTATCGGAAAGCGATAGCTACATTATTATTTTCCTATGTGGTATTTTTTGCTCGCTGAGCAAATGAGCTTTCTAACCCCCCATCTACGCCCCTTAAATTCTTTCTACGAGGATAAGGAGGATAGCAATGATGTCGTTCCTTAATAACGCACTTTATATTTTTACATTCACCTTGTACGTATACAAATGCAGATTACCATGTAGTATACGCTAGTTATGCTAGTTCTTTGAATAAACGAGAGACTAAAGATACCCGATCGAGATTCGACTTTTTTTTATTCCCTGTAATCCCAACTCCGATTTACAATGAAATCTGGCTTCCGAGTACATTCTTGACGGGGCTGCAGTAGAAACGAATAATTTTGTTTGAGGGAAACCTTAAAAGTTCTTACTATGAGTCTACTTAGTATACTTACGCTAGTTCTTTGAATAAACGAGGGACTAGAGATACGCGATAGCGATTTCTTTATTACCTGTAATCATAATCCGCTTTAAAATTGAGTCTGTCGTCCTAGTTAGTTTCTACGGATGCGATTTCGTTTTGTTGTCAGAAAAGTGGGCTGATTGATCGAAAAAAAGTCCTAAGAGTTCTTACCATAATTCTTTTTAGTATACTTACCTACACTGTTTAAAAAAATAGTGAATTTAAAGGTCCGGATCAGACATTTTTATGCAAAAACTGGTACATTAAATTTAAGGTATAATTGTGATGAAAGATTAATGGATTTTTATAGTGAAATTGAAGTAAATTATTAAAAGCAAAGTTTTCAATAAAATTTAATATAATTTCTATAGTATTTAATATACTGTACATTAATTTTTCATCACAATCGTGCATGATACTTAATAAACTACTTTATGCATAAAAGTTCCGGTGCCAGTGCATTAAGTTTCATGCAATTTTTTTTATAGTTTGAATAAACGAGCTATTAAAGAAACATGATCGCGATTCGGTTCTTTTTTTATGTCCTATAACCATAATCCGCTTTAAAATTTAATCTGTCGTTCCGAGTTCATTTCCACGCATGCCGTTGAAAGAAACGCTTTATTTCGTTTCTCCTCAAAGTCGGTTGGCCGATCGAGGAAAGTCTTAAGAATTCGCCGACTCTGGCTGTTCGATAATGGATGCACGAGCGCGCGGCACAAAGTCGTGCTCGCAATGTGCTGTTTTTTTTACTTCCAACTACCGCATGAATCAGCCCATTAAACCTTGAACTCGTCGAGGATGTGAAGTGAAATGTTGGTTAATAGCCTCGCCAGGCAGTGGTGTTTCTAAGACACTCGATGGCGGCCGAAACGGGTCACGTGTTTGTCGTACCTATTATTTTTTATTTAGCCGTTATTTTTTTTAATGCGTACCGCGCATGCGCGGCGCAACATTACCGAACGACAGCTTCGCCCAAGTGGTTGCACTTGCAACTGAAATTATTCTACTGCCCCGAGGCTCGCGCTACAATCGATCGCGTGGAAATACTCCTGCCTCACCGAGCTTCTATTTCAGGCTTTATTTTTATTATCAGATTTCGTTATTTTCAAATGGATACGTTCGCTCTCTGACACGGGAATTCGGGGCTCCCGGCGATTTTATCCTCTCGAATGATACATGAAGAGTTGGAAAATAGCAGGACTGTGCGATGACAAGAAAAAAAAAACATTCCGACCTGAACGCTCGTTGAAACGGTTCTGGTCTTACAGAAGAAGATTCCAAGATGGCCGCCGCGCGGATGTGTCATTCCGACGCCTCGGTGCGAAAGTGAATCGACCGGGGGGTCGTTTTTGATGTTTCTCGACAGCTTTGTTTGAATGGGAGAGAATTTTCACGACCGGAAGACTTCTCGCTGCCTTCCTCCCGATAAAAACGCGTTGCAATCGACGGGGCCCGCGACGACGAAGCATGTAATGGGCCTTTTCGTATCCGACTAAACGGACTACAGCTGCGAAACGCTGGCGTCAACCGGCGAATGCGCGCGCATCCAAATTTGGATAGATAGATTTGTTTAATATAATAGCAAAATCCGGAAAGAATATAAGCCAAAAGAAATTGCGAAAAATAATTGCAATTATGAAGCCGCCAAATGAACTAAAAACATAGTAGCGAAAAAATAATTACAAAGCCGCAAAATAAAAATTTTCGTTTTTGTTTGGGATTTTTACTAAGCCGATGATGCGCGCGCATCCAAATTTTCGTCTTTATTTAAGATTTTTCAAGAAGTAACTCCTCTGAGTTACTTCTTGAAGTCTCTACTACATGGCCCAGAAGTTGCGAAAGTCAAGAGATTAAAACCGTCGTTAATGAAAATTGAAGAATACCCGAAAAAGCGGAAAATTCGGAGTTTTAAATTTCGACTATTCTTTCAAACCCCCAGTGTAAAAACGCAGGGTTAACTCCGTATCTTTCGCACTCATACGTGGTTCAGCCTCCCACTTAAATATTTCGCAGGATAATCGTTACCGAAATTACGCCACTGTCCCGAGACTCGCGATAGATTCGCTCTCCACTCGCCGCGCTGCTATTTCAGGCTGTATTTTTTTTATCGCATTTCGTTATTTTCATACGCGATTTCGAGGCACCGAGCCCGATAACGTTGAGTCCGGTGCGCGGGCAGTCCGCCATTTCATTCACGACCGACACCAGACCCGATCGAGTATCGCGTTACCGAGATTAACGGCTTTACTTTTGTTGTTTGCACCCGATCGGAGCCCGGGCGATTATTCTCCCGAATGATGTATGCAGATTTCGAGAATGGCTGGACAGCAAACATGGACCACGCTATGTTGATAAAAAAGAATATACAAACCTGAACGCCGGTTGTACCGACTCCATCCATGCGGAAGGCCATTCCAGATGACTGCCGGCTGACGTGTCCTTCCGATGCTTCAGTGCGAAAGTACATCGACCGATTCTCTGCTCTTGACGTTTCTCGACAGCTTCGTACGAATGGAACAGAATTTTCAATACCGGAAGGCTTGACACTGACTTGTTGCCGATAAAAAATGCGATAAAAACGGGCCCACGAGGACGAACCGACGTAACGGACCTCCCGCCTCCGACTAACTCAACAGCCGCGCGAGACCGACGCTGCGCGGCGCTCGCGTCGACCGCAGGATGCGCGCGCATGCGAGCTTTCGCCTTCGATCGAGATTTTAGCAAAGTCGATGATGCGCGCGCACGTCTCGCAGAACATATGGACAGTCCGGGGTCATTGAACCTTGTCTACTGGATTAAGTCGCGCCCTGCTTTACAAGGCCTAAAAAAACGTTTTTTCATGAATTTTTTAGCAGGGAAAGTAACAAGTGAGCCCACTGAATTTAGAGGTATGTTTTAATGCACATTTGAATGTCGTTATTGGCCCCCTGCACAGTAATCGGTTATTCTTTTTTTATTGGCGGGTGTGTTAACAAAAAAAAAATATACTAAAGTCGATAACTTAAACCAAAGCTCATTTCTTTCAGTACTAAATTCTCTTCTATGTGAACGTAAAACATCGTTAAAATCGTCTTTTTAAATCATTTTTATAGCACGTTAACATTTTTTTTTCTTTCTCAGAAACACTTTTTTTCAATCCTGAATAAAATTACGATATTTCGGTTTTTTTTGCTTTTCCGAGATTCATATAAAAGAAAAATAAGTAAAAAAATTGACAATGTGTTTGATTTTTTTGTTTCAATCAAGAATTACGAGCTGCATCCTCCCCGCCAATTGAAAACTACAGTGCAGTAAATCGGCCAATAATTTTTTTTGCGTTAAAAAAAAATGTTTTCGTACACTTCAAATATACATTAAAACGTACTTCACTTGTTTTTTCCCTCCTTGAAAATTCCTAAAAAACCGCTTCTTTTAGGCCTTGTAAAGTACGACCCCCCTTAATGATCATCGACTTTAGCGTCAATGATCAATAACAATGAATCGCGTTTATAAGTCACCTCGCTCCCCGTTTGCATGTTTAAAAAGCGTCTCTGTTTTGTATAGCATATTCATCTCGCCTTCGATCTCTTACCGTCGTGCGTGACTTTCATGATGAATTCTTGGATCGTTTGCGCCAGAGTATAGTATACATGCGGGTTACAGTATAAGTATAGTATATGGTGTGGGTGTTTTTTTTTTTTTTTTTTTTTTTTTTTTTTTTAATGATGTGACTCCATAATAATGTCAATGCACAAGTTAATATTGTTATTATAATAGTAGTATAGTATAAGTGTTACAGTGTATGTATATGTGACGAGGTCGGTAAACCTCTCGTCTACAGTATAAGTCGTTATAGTATAATTAAGTGCCTTAGTTGTTTAAGTCTACGGAGTATGACTACTTTTTGTTTTCTTCTCCTTTTTTTTGCTCGTTATCGCTAGCAACTATAACAGTAACCTAGCATGTCTTTCCGGTTTTTTTTTTTTTTTTCTCTTCCGATACTTTTGTTCCAGTGTCGTGATCTTATTTTTTTTTCCATTGTACAATCGTCCGCATCTCCTCTCGATCCTTCGTGCTCCGTCGACGCACCGAAGGAGCGAGAGTCGCGTTGATGTTAAAAAAAAAAAAAAAAAACGCAAGCATCCCCCATACTCCAGAGTGTATTGAGTCAATGACGTTAAAAACAGGTTGAGAAAATTATGGATTTTTCTCAAACGAAATTTACGTGTACTATTCGCTACGGTATACACTATATGCGATAATCGTTTTGGTATATTTGATAATAAATCGTGTCTGTGTTGGGGCTGTGTGTATATAAGTATAAATGGATGTACATAATAGAGACGATGTGCTGTTGTGTTCAGTGTTGTTTTGACGGATGTGGAGCGAATTGTGTCGCCGTACAAGTTGAGTTACATGCGAATTAGGGTGTTTGTTAGTCGATTACGCTGGAGAACGAGGATCAACTGTTGATCGATGAGTTGTCCTTTCGTGATCGATTAATGATCGAACGCGTTTTACACGGGTCAACAATTATTACGAGTATGTATATATATATATATATATTTATATATATATAGTATATAGAGCATATATATATATATATGCTCGGTTTGGGTTCGCCTACAATCGGGATATGCGCGGATCAACGATAATTCGCAGAGAGAATCATTTTGAGAGTCGCTCGATCTTACATGTCCCTTTTCGTTCGCACGCCGAAACGAGCCTTCTGCGGATCGTGAATGTAAAAAAAAAATAATAATAATCTTTCATTTATTAAATAAATACAATCGGACTCGCATACCAATATATTATACTATAGTCGCGTGGAAAGCGCATTGGGAAAAGCGGACAATTTCCGCTACCGTCTCGACCTACCCTTGAATTGCAGACAAATAAATAAATGGAATTCCGGTCAAAACAGGGTTGTTAACAATCGAGAGTGCTGGATTTCAATGTTTTTTTCTTTTATATTTCATACTTAGCTCCTAAACCAGTAGATATACATTATTATTATTTTTTGTTCTTGTTGTTGTTGTTTTGTTTATTATTATTATTATTATTATTATTATTATTTTTATTTATATGTTTTTTTTTTTGGCAAATCCGAAAAAACTGATTCCAAAATAGGAACGGATCATTGTGCGAACTATGTATACAGGGTGCAATTTGTGAGACACGCGTTCGAATATGGTTATCATTGTTTTTAGTTTTTCTTTTTTTCTCTCATTTTTTTTTTCTTCTATTCGTCTCTTAATCTCTCGCGCTCTCACTCTTTCTCTCGCATTTTCTCTCTCTCTCTCGCTCGCAATATATCGTTATTCTCTCACTCTTTCTCACGTTTTATCGTTTAAATCTTCATCGTCAGTTCTCGTCTAAACGGTGGTACATACACTTGGTAGGGTGCTCAGGACTGCTAGGCACAGATAATTGACTCGCAAATAACTCTTCAAACAACATTAGAGCGTACGACATACAGTACATTATATAGAGATTTTTTTTTATATATATATTACAGATTTAAGAGTTAACCATTATTAGTGTTTATATATCGGTGTAATTTGTATGTGTCTCGTGTGTGTGTATCTTTTCTCCGTGTTTTTTTTTTAATATCGTGTCGCTTTACCGGATATAGCTCTATATATATACCAATAAAATACATTTAGATTTATCGGACGATCGCCGGTCCCGCGCACCGTTCGACGGCCGATGGACAGAAGCAAAGTTCGTCGGCGGCTCTTCGGTAGAAATAACAGGTGTACGAATTTCGATGGCAAACATTTTTTTTTACAATTTTTTTGTTTTTAATCCATTCCGAGGAATCGATCCGCGAGACGAGCGTCCGGCGTCGAGAGAGTCGCGTGTATCAGTGTGATAATTGTATACAGTCAACAAATCTTATTACATCTAATTTGTCTTTTGACGCAGCGATGGGAAGACAGAGCGCGGAGACCCTTCTGGTCCAGGTTTAGGGGAGACGGGAAGGGGGTCGGAGGGGGCACGAGGAACGGGATAAATATCGACGTTACAAGACACTTTTTTTTTATACAATGATTGCTTCATCTTTCGTGCAACTTTAGCCTTTCGCGATTTGCTGTCTCGTCTCGTTCGTTTTTTTATTTTTTTATTTTTATTAAAACGTCGATTGGGAGTCGGAAGGGGGGGCAGAGGGGGGGGGGGGGCGCAGATATTATAATGCTACGAACGTTGATATGACACATGGTAGTTAGGGATGCCGACAACCTGATATGTGGAGCAGGTATGTCACCGGTAATACTTGGGATCTTGCTAAAGGCTACTGCGTTTCGGTTTGTCTCGTGCACGTCGTGCCCGAAGTGGTTTATTTATAAATTTGCACGAATTTCGTTCGGGAGTCGCAAAAGGTATGCGACGGGGGCCGCCCCGTTCGTCGAACGGAGAATCGCAATTATTTCCCGTGGCCCCCGGCCAAAACCCGAGGCTTGGCATGTCCCTCCATAAACACTCGTCATTCTCATCGAGGATTCATTTTTGTTTGGTATTTTTTTTGTTTTTTGTATTTTTTGTATTTTTTTTTTGAAAAATTCACAACGACACTAACTGCTAGACTCGGCACGACGAGCGAGAGAAACCGAAACGCATCGGCAGTATTACCCCTTAGCAAATACTAACATTTAGTATTAGTAATAATCAATAATAGTAATCAATAACGATATGTATCTACTTTCTACCTAACTACAAACATTAAAATCTAGTGCCTTAAACGCAATCGTTCATTATTAATTATTATTATTCTTGTCAACTTTTTTTTTGTTTTTCTTTTTGTTTTTTTGTTGCTGATTTTTTGTTCGATACAATAATATAAGTTCGCGATTTTTTAAATCGAAAAACTGTTAAATAATATATTGTGTATCAATAATTACAATATCAATTCGATAAATCGTATCTCCCCCTCGTGTTTCCATTGCAAATATATACATACAGTTGGGATATGTATTAGTAAAATTTCATTAAACGAATAATTCTTTTTCTTATTCTTCATTTTTTTTCTTTTTTTTTTTACTTCATTTTGTTTTCCTTTCACTCTCTTTATGAATTAATTATCGACACATAGTAGTATATTCTTTCTTTACAACCTCGAGTTTGGTGTTTAGGTGTAATTTTTTTTGTTCTTTTTTTTCACTTAATCTCCCTCCCTCCACTATACTCTCGTCATTTGTGTTTGCACAGTGCTACCGTCGTACAGCCTACCCGCGATACCGTAATTCATTACAGTATTACAATAGATTGTTCCTACTACGATTACGATTTGATTTTGTACACATTTTTTTTCACGTCGTTCATCGGCAGATGAAAACGAATGATAAGCCCGCCGCTCGTCGAACAATTTAATTTTCCCGTCGGAGGATCGTTTTAATCGTGGAGGCTCGCAGCATCTTCTACCGATGAGGGACGTAGAACTTTTACATTAGCATTAATTATTACGGTTTCACTTTTTCATTTTTTTTAACCCTTAACGCATTTAATTGTCCTGCACGGGTTGTGTTCGCGCATTTTATTTCTCGCTTGAGATTGAAAAACAATAATGGGAAATAAAACAAAAAGTTTTACGAATGTTGCATCATCGTTGTGTGGAAGCATTTCTTATTTGTTTATTTGTTTATTTTTGTAAACGGTCTCGCTCTTGATTTATCAATCGACGATATACCACTCTAGAGGTGTATTATCCGATACTGAAGCTAATATAATCTATAGACGCACTTCAGCGTCTTAATGTCTTTCATTTCCACTACGTACTACTCGTTAGTGAGAGCAAAAATGCAGATTCAATGTTTTTTTTTTATTATTCAGCAAGCGTACGGCGCAACGACGAAATTCGTAAGGGACACTGTTTAAACTGCGCTTTTTTTTCAATACTATTTTTTTATATCCAATAATGATGATAATGACAATATCGTCGCGATATAATATAATTATTCTCTATTCGACGAACCTAAATACGTTTTGAAATTATTGTATATAGTACAGAGGGTGAGTGAGTGAGTGTTCGTTGTAATACACGCTATACACGATTTCTTTTTTTTTTTCTTTTTCTTTCATTATAAGTTTACCGCAAGTACAATGTACAAGTAATGTATCAGAAAATAAGCGACAGTCTGGCGTGCGTGTTTTTTTTGTTTGTTTGTTTGTATTTTTTTTTGTTTTTTTTTTCATTTATCATTTTTCTTTTCTTTAAATATATATAATATGCGCATCATAAAGACGTACCTAACGTACATCGCACACACGTTTGGAGAGCGTGCTCTGATCAGGAGGGTATCGTTGAATTGACAATGCGAGCTGTTGTTTGTTAGAAATTTTTCTCGTTCAGGAACCGCGCGTAACTCTGCATGTTGCGTATTTTCAGTGTTGTGTATCTTATGTGTCTCGTGTTAGTCGTGATCAATAAATAACATGTCGTGATAAACAAACGCGGAAACGACTTTTTGGCGAATGACATTATTTTTTAAAAAAATGAAAAATATATATTTAAATCGAACCGAAAAGAAAGATTATGAATTTTGGGAGACGAGCAAACGCCGAGCCCACGAGCAGTGACCGTTCGTCGAGCGAGTCGCCTACGGGGGGCCCGAATAATTCACAGCCATAACCGAACGGTACAATTCTGCTACTCGATAGATCATTTTACACTCAGGCTTCTCGAAAGCAAGCAAAGAAACTCATAAGAACACGAAAAAAAAAAAAAAAAAATGAAAAGAAGTCTGGATATTCGATAGTTTAAAAATCCGTAATCCAATGCGACGATACTCTCCTTGATTGAATTCCCGTACTCCTCATCGTCATCATCATCACATATATATCTACAAATATTTTATCGTATATGATATGATTATGCGGCCTAACTTGCTTTATGCCCTACCTGTCTCTTAACCCCTTCTTTTTTTCGTTTCCCCCAGTGCAACGAGCGGTTCGTCGAGCGGAAAAATTCCCCGGAGGAATTCCGCTCGTTTCAAACAAATCATTCATGTTTTTTTTTTTTTTTTTCTCTGTAGTTCTTAGACGAAAAATTTGTTTTACAATTGATATCGATGACGACGATAGCAAAAATTAGACGATGGCAATAATGATATCGTGTGAATGTGATGTGAAAACGAATTTTATAAAAAACAAAAAGGAAAATGAAACGAAAGGGAAACTCTCGATGGAGTTATAAAAAATAGTAAAAGTCATTACAAACGCAAAACAATGTTTACGAGCGGCGATGTCGTCTTCGACGAATGACGATAGGACGTTTTTTTTTCGTAACGAAGGATACAAGCGGGGCTCGCCTACGTAATTATTTAATGAATATTAGGCTGTCTATTTACCACTTTGCGAATAAATTTCAACTACCGTCTAGCGTCGCGCGAATTCGTGAATTTTACAGTGAAAACTGTTTCTATATACATCGAAACACGATGGGATGTGTGTATTAGTGTAGTAGCCTTTTCTTCCTTGTAACGGTGCTTTCAGCGATCATCAATCGGCTTCCACGCGCCTCGTACGATGGAGCTCCTAAACGGTGTACACACCTTATCCTCTAGACGTATTGTAACAAATATTGCCTCGAATATAAACTTTTGTGTTTTCTTCATTTTTTTTTCTCTTTTTTTTTCTTCGTTATTATTATTGGTTTTTTTTCCTTATTTAAAATGTTAAACTTGATTTGTTAGGTCTGCCTCTCGCGATGAATGGACAAAAAATTGGCGGATACTCTCACGCGCGTACGGAGGGTATAATGCCCTCGGTTTTTACATCTTATACGTTACGTATGGCCGAGTGTCAAGTCTATATTTATAAGTAGTCATTTGGTTCGCTTCAAAATTGTTATTTGTTTTTTTTGTATTCTTCGGAGTTCTAAAACCATTCTTATAAAAACATCCCTCGGCCCGACAAAATATTGCCGAGGGACACTAATATATTGTGTCGTCAATGTCATTAGTTTTGTTTTGTGATTTTTTTTTGTTTCTTATTTGTTTTTTTTCATATAAAATTCAATTCACAGTCCTCGATCGGATCAGGCGATGCAATCTAGCGGTTTTTTTTTTTCATTCTGTTCATTCGTCTCCCAATTCGTCGCAAACCCTGAACACTACAGCTCTCGGAGACAGTCGTTCTGGATAGGTGGGGAGGAGTGGATAGACGATCCCTATCTCTTCTATATTATTGTTCTTACATATAGCAGTCGAGTCGATTTTTTTTATCTTGACTTCCTTCATTTTTTTTCTTTTTTTTTTCTTACGTCAATTAAATTAGAAAAAAAATCGCGACAAGCTTTGGCACAGAGTCCCTCTTCACTCGCTTCGTCATGAGGAAAATTTTACACGCGTTCCGACACAATCGCCGTCCCCCTTTTGTAATCGCAGAGGTCCGACATCCAAGCGCGCGACAATGTTCGCACAGATTCTTCTTTTTTTTTTACATGAACGGTATCAAAAAGACTTTTGTGTAAAAAGCATCTGCGGGTAAAGCTCGTCGCGATAAGCGCGCGCGATTCGCTTTGGCCTTGCAGTAGATGAAAAAATATAGTTGAGTTGCTGCACACGGATTGATATATCGGATATAGAGACCTCGGCAGTGAGATTCTCGTATAATGGCGTGACTTTGGTCCAATAAATCATCATCGTTATTGGTTTAATTTTTTTTTCCATCATCATCGTCCTCCCACTTCCTCGGCGGTTGAACGACGCGCGACGATCGTTCGGAGGTCCCTCGAATCGAATCCCGTCGAGCGTTCGTTCCTTCGTCCGTCGCACTCTTCGATCCCCAAACACGAGCGATAGTTGCAAGCATACAAAAAAATAACCCAGCTCGATAGTGGAGAGACGAGAGAGTCGTCTCGCGCCTGTTCAGCAATCATCGGCGACCGCTCCAAAAACAAAAAAAAAAAAAAACTCCCTTTCCGTGTAATAAAAAAATCATCCGCCGTTTTCTCGTCTGATATGTATTCGTCGATGGATGAAACGAAGATGACCGTTCTCGCTCGGATGCCTCGGCGGCCCCCGTTGTTATTTTTTTTATCAATCCACGAACTGCTATGTATAAGAAGCCTCAAGATTGTTCGACGTGTCCTCGATTCCGGGCGGGTTCGGAGACCCCTGTGAAAAAGCTGCCCGCACCCCCGCCTCGGTCTCTCCTCGCGGTCGGCGGCGGAGCGGGCTTCGGGGCGAACCGACTCTTGCGCGCCCCGCTCACGGATTATTTTTTTGGTCCTGTCGATTCGTCGGGCCCGAGACCGCGACTTCATTATTTTTGTCTCTATCCCTATTTTTTTTTGTTCCTCTCCTATCTTCGTGTGATTTCTCTCAGGCTTGTCTTTTCTTTTTCTAATATTTTTTCTGCATTTAGATATTCATTATTCTGTCTTCGTCGCTTTAGTTTCTCGACTTCGGTGTGCCGGCACGCGGATTGGCCGGCGTGCCGCACGACGACTGTGGTTGATCAGTAGGGCCAGAAGGTGGAGAGCGGCGGGGCCGGCGGCGGCTGCGGTACGGTGGGATAAAGGGCCGGTCCGGCGATTAGGAGACACGCAGGTGGAAGCGGAGGAGGCACGGGAGGTAATACCGGGGACAGTGCTATCGCCGCTGCCGCGGCCGCGGCCGCCGCCGCCGCCGCCGCTGGGTGCAGGGCCGGGGCTGACGCTGTGCCCGTGCCCGTCGTGCCGGCGCATAACGAGTGCAGGGCGAATGATGGCCGCTGACGGTGACGCTGGCCCTGGACCTCGCCGTTCTATTCCGAGTCCTGTTGCATTTTGGCGTGGCCGTTACCGGACGAGTTGCTCGCCGGTCCGCTTCCGGTGCTCGGTGGAAAGTTGGTCGGTATAGTGCGCGACGATGAGAAACACAGCTTCATGATGTACGGGAACTTGCCGTCTGAAACGGAACCACCTTTTTGTTTCTCTCTGTTCCAGTCCCGATGATGAGTCTCGCCCGAACGAGATCGGCCCTCGACCGCACTCATGTCCCGGGACGAATTTACATCCGCTACGATTATACTCTTTAATTCGGTGGTAAAAAAATACACACGAGAAACTCTCTCGGCCGGTATGGACGAGATTCTTTTCGCGATGTTTTTTATTTTTTTTTATTTTTTTTTTTTTTGTTGGGGTGGAGGGAGGTTTGGCACTGGGAGAAGATTCAGTCGGTTTTGATTTTGGTCGATGAGGCTGCGACACGATTTAAGGAGGGAGGCTCGCTGCGCGCTGACTTCGCATAAGTTCGACAATTATAAGAGAAAATTGCAAGTACTTCTTGATGGTGTGAAAGTCTGAAAAAAATCATGAATACTGAAGGTACTGAGAAGATTCATTTTGCTTAATAATAACTGCAAAATGTTATTAACAAATTCATCAAAAAATTAATTGGTTAACAAATTACCCGGCAACAGAACTTTTTTTTATGAAAATGATTTGATTATTTTTCTGAATCCGTATGAATTTTTTCGGATTTTTAAGTAATCGTTGATTTTTTATTTTTTTTTATAGAACAAAAATCAACGATTACTTAAAAATCTGAAAAAATGCATACGTATTCGGAAAAATAAACGAA
>JAPYZD010006358.1:0-28423 GCA_030522725.1 Ichneumoninae sp. B BG-2022a | reverse complement strand
AGAAAACCTACCCGTGGGATTTTATCCGTCACCGCTATACCACCAAGAATCTGTGCCCTGAATATTACTACATTTATTTCGCGCGTAATGCCGCTAGTCGCGGGAACCACTATCTTCCTTCAATTTTATTAGTTTATTTTTATTTGTTTTATTTTTTTTTTTTATAGTATATCCTTAGTGCTGAAGTAGTAGTCGTGTGAGATATCCAGTGGTGTCGATAACGGTACATCCAATATATGCGCGTACGAATTGATATATCGTACGTAACGACGGTAGCATAGATTTCGCCGAAAAAAAAATCATCGATATCGACACCACTGCGTGTGATTGTACATTTTTTTCGCTACCGTTTAGACATGTAACTTACCATTACAAGCGTTAATATCTAACGTAAAATGAGACGAAGAAGAAGAGAAAAAAAAAACAATTAAATATTAGTAATGTTTAAAACCAGCAGTAACGTCGAGTGTGCGAAAGAAAAAAGAAAACCGAACTCTTTCGAGAGTTATCCTCAGCATTAATGAATTTGTATAAAGAGAAGAGAATCCGCGACGGAATATCACGAGGTATATCGGATCGCGTATACACGATTTATTATTAATAATTATTGCGATTTATTATTCGTTGAGTGAGAGAGATTGATTGATTGAGAGAAAGAGAGAGAGAGAACAGCGAGCGATCATCGGCATATATATAAACGAAACGCCAAATGTTTGTTTTGTCACGATAAAAGAAAGAGAGACGAAAAGAAAAATTCCGCGAAATTGCTACTTTAAAGTGAAAACAACAACCACGTCTACGTTGATTTTGATTATTTACACATTTGTTGATTGTGGCGGGTGTTTTGTTAGAAATTATATTATTTAAAATTAATATATTGATGATGATTACCATATTATATCTAATATATTGGATTTAGATACTAAGTTATTCCCGGAGATAGGTGAACATGAGCGTACATGAAAAAAAACGGCGAGATGAGTAAAAAAAATGAAACGAAGTGAAAGAAAAAAGTAAAAAGAACCGGATGTGGATATATAAGAGAGTTTGAACGAGAGTCTCCATCCTCCTCCCCCTCACAATACCAAAACATTATTTCATTTTCAAAATCCCTCTATCGTCCTTTTAATATTATATACATATATATAGATTGATATATACATATTACATCATACCTGATGTATGATGTAACATATGTATATACATATATTATACATAATACACAAATACTTTTAACGATTAATTTATTAATTTATCCCTAACTACTTAATTATGTAGATCTGATAAGGATTACTGTGTAGGATTACGTGGAATCGTGGTTCTTGGTGAATTTTGTGAGAGGTAAGGAGATAGAGATCGATAAAAAAAACTTCTATAAACTTATTAAAAAACGAGACATTTTACTAAATTATTTAATGGTACCAGTAATAATTGACCTAGCGAATGGAGCGTCGATGTCTCGAAAGTCATTCCTATCGATAACACGCGGAGCTGTTGCATATTCGTCAAGAACCAATGGAATCACAGGACGAGAAAGCACATAGATAATTTTTATATTCCTCATTTTCGTTTCGAACCTAACGCGCGTTCGTGTGTATTGTCACACACGCAAACTCAGGGGAGGGGAGACATTCTATTTATTTTTTAATATATTTTTTTTAAACAAAGAATTTGTCATCGATGAAAAAGATCGCGTGGAAGAAAGATGAGCCGATATCGCGCGGATTCGATTCACGAGTATCCTTAATGAAAAACAAACAAACAAAAAAAATGGTTAATATGGGAACATTTTGCACAAAAATGCATATCCTAGGTTCATTGTTTCACGAATATCGAATGAATATTTCGAACCAACTGTAATCGAGGAGGAAGATTCAAGGTCATCGAGTCCCCTTGCTGCCTGAAAAAAAAAAAAAACAAAAAAGAACATCATTCAGTCTCTTTTGATACTCGCAATTTTCCTACGACGAACGAGAGCGACCTTGCAGCAGTCCCACCTGGGCAGTAAAGCTTCGTCAGTCGAGCGGTGATTTAACGCCGTTTAACGCGAGGTTACGCGGAGGGCAGCGAGTGGATTTTTGACCAGTGCTTAAAGAACTATAAATGCCGACGCTCGCGGAAGGGGGCGCGCGCGACTGTGTACGAGAAAAGGCGGACTGCGCGCGGGGCTGGCTCTGCAGGCGAGCGTGTGACGCGAGCTCGCGTTCGCTCTAATCAAAATATAAAAGCAGTTTGTGAGTAATAACACGATGAATTTTATTGCGCTACGCCAGACGGTTTGCCGTAGAGTTGCTCGGGAGAAAGAGTCCAGAGACGTCGAAACAATCAGCTTATTTCGCGTCGGAAATTAAGACATCGAGGTCGAGCCGGTTACAGAGCGAGAAAAGACGAGAGACGTTGCAAACCGGACGGCAACGCGACTACGACTACGAGAGACGAGAGAGAGCAAACAAAAGAAAACGAAAATTGGGAGAGAAAGAAAACGTACGAATACAATAAAGAGAAGAGTTATTTCTACACCAGATATATGAATAAAAAGGTACATAGTATAAATATAGATTATATATTTAGGTAATTAGAATAATAAAGTTACGTATAAAGACATGATGAATATATTCGAGAACGATGAACGATTTATTATACATATTATAAATATGAAATACACTACTATCCTTTGGAGCCGAGAGAATGCGGACGAGAGCAATACGTGATATTTTTTTGTGTTGTCAAAAAAACGAGATAAAAAAAAACGAAGAAAAACGAGATCGACGAACGTGCCGAATATATTATCGAAGTGTCGCACGGTGTCCCTCTTTTTTATTCATTCAAACAACCTCGCCGAGAGACTCGAGATTACAATCGTTACTTTCAAATATTACGAGTCGAAGTGAAAAATAAAAAAAACTGCGTTATAGAGGCGTGCTTTCCCCCCGACACTGGGAGTGTCACGCGTTACTTCGCGGCGTTATTTGCCGGTGTCACACACGATATATAAACTACTATGTACGTGTCTCTATAGGGTTTACGTAAGCTTCGTAGGAGAAACACAAAATATAAATACACGAGTTTACGCAGGCCTGCAGCGGATCGCAGAGAAATTAATCGAACTGTCTTCGACATTGCGCGCTCTCTGACAATTAAACAAAATTATAATTATCGAAACCCAATTTATCGAAACGTCGTTTCGATCCACTGCGCGATCCGCTGACGGCCTCCGTACGCTCATAAACCACTAGTACCGCAATGTGTTTTTTCACGGATATACCAACGTGTACTTTACAGTGAGATACGTTAAGAATACGAAGAAAAAAAAACAAATAAAAATAAACAAAATAATAAACACACGCAACTGTAATACGAGAACGAGAATATATACGAGGTGATATCTTTTGTGAACTTGCTGATGAACGCGAGATTCTCGTAAGTCGCCGTGTTTCTCTTGTAATATTGTAACATAATGCATAAGAACCGACAAGAAGTTTAATAAATTATTTGATCAATCCCGGCGACTAGAGGATCGATTTTGAAAGGAAAAGAAAAATATATGAAATTTCACCGCTGAATGAGATGAAAGAAAAATCTCGGAAATACCGACGAACGATCCTCGCAGACCGGGTATTCTTTAATTCGTCCGTTTCCGTCGCTGGCCACAGTCGGGATGATTTACAAGGACATTTGAGTCGTATCTTACACGACCTTTACCCACTGTCCCGTGTTCTTCAATTCATACGTTTATGCCACTTGCTGCATTCGAGATAAATTCCAGAGAAAAAATTGATACATTTTGCTATGGCGTCACTTCCGGTTTGAAAATATTTTTCTTCGATGGGAAGTGACGTCAAACCGTAAAAACGTCATTTCCGAGTTGAAAATCTCATGTTTCGAAGTGACGTCATACGGGAAAACGTCACTTCCGGTTTGAACACTTTATTTTTTGGCCTAAAGTGACGTCATACCGGAAATGCGTCATTTCCGATTTGGAAATCTCATTTTGGAACCCGAAGTGACGTCACCTCGGAAATACATCATTTCCGGTTTGAAAATTCAATTTTTCGACTGGAAGTGAGGTATTTCCGGTATGAGGTCACTTTCGACCAAAAAATTAAATGGTCAAACCGGAAGTGACGTATTTCTATTACGACGTAACTTCCGGTAGAAAAATGATATTTTTAAACCGGAAGTGACGCTTTCCTGTATGACGTCACTTTCGGTTTGAACATTTTGTTTTTTGGCCTAAAATGAAGTCATACCGGAAATGCGTCATGTCCGATTTGAAAATCTCATCGAAGTTACGTCACCTCGGAAATTGTATTTCCGGTTGGAAAATTTAATTTTTCAACCGGAGGTGAACTATTTCCGGTATGAAGTAACTTACGACCAAAAAATAAAATGTTCAAACTGGAAGTGACCTATTTCCATTGTGACGTAACTTCCGGTAGAAGAATGATATTTTTAAACCGGAAGTGATGCTCTTCTGTATGACGTCACTTTCGTTCGAGAACGAAGATTTTTAAACCGGAAGTGAGACTCTACAGTGAAATTTTTCAATCTTTCCAGCGCGACGTCGCTTCCAGTGTCAGAAACCCGTGAATCAAGGAGCACAGGAATGTAAAGGAACGTGTGTCTTACATCCCCAACGTATTTGGAATTCATCTCGAACGCAGTCAGCCACAGAGGCGGACGAATTTGGTCACACACGGAAGGCTAAGCATCCAGAAATCCCACTTATCACTATTATCCGAGCTCCTTTTTTTTCTACGATAATTCAACGCCTTAGCGATGTCTCTTTCTCCGAGACGCAACTCGTTTTCACAGCGAAGTGGACGCAGCGGGATTCTAAGGACCGCGAGGCCGTTTCGTTCAGCGGCGGAGACTCGGTCACGAGTCACGTCGACGAGGGTTAATCCCCGGTCGCCGAACGGAGACACGCTCCCTCTCGCACCCGCGTTCCCCCGCGGATTATGCAAGCCGAGAACATACGTTCTCTCGGTTTCCATCGCGGATCTTTCGCCGTTGAATTACGTGGAATTTCGACGTAAGCGAAATTAAATACATTTCCTAGAATCGATCGTGCCGAGCCAACTTCGAGCCATAACATCTGCTCTCGGCAGGCCCGCTGATTGATATCCAAGTTGGCGGAGCGCGAAAAAACATCCCACACTCGTTGCGATCTATTTGCGGTGAGAAAAATAAAAATTGAAAAAAAGACAAAAAAAACACGATGGGGATTAATTCGCTCACACAGTCAAGCGAACCGGAAGTCGACCGTCCGTGCGGCTTCTGATCCGGATTCTGGAGCCTCGAAGAGCTCCGAGCATCGAGGGAGAAAGAGCTCGAGCACCGATGCAAAAATCGCTTCAAAGCTATTTGCCAGTCACCTTTTTTTTCTTTTTTATCAGCGGCGTTTAAAACTCGATAATCCTAGCGGTTCGCTGCCAGGGTCCTGGCCGGTAGGACGAATAGGACGGCTTCTGCATTGGCTTTTGAGAGTTCTGGTCGGTGCGTCTAATCCCGACGTGGAAAACGCTATCACGCTCTCGTTTCGTGCTCGGCGCTACGGTGTTAAGATTAAAATTCATTCGATCAATGAAAACGATGCCTCTTGGGCGCATTCTGGAACTTCCTTTCCCGCTCGAGCGTCCGCGTGAATTTCTTCACGGATACGCGTCCGTTCCAGTTTGAGGGATGATTCTTGAAAAGGCGGGTCGAAACTGTGAGTCTTCGTCTGTAATGTTCCGACCGGATATCTCCGGCCAGCGAGTTCTTTATCGGGCCCGGAAGTCAGGGGTTAGGAGAAGCGAGAGTGTCAATTGACCTCTTCGAAGCTGAGCGCTCTCCATGCTTCCGTTTCTTCCTCTTCACTTTTAAAGAAAACACGCGATTCTGCGCATGCAACTTCTTGAGTCTGTTGTTGGTCCATTGCAGATTGATTTTTTTTTTTTTTTTTTTTTTTTAATAGCGTCGCTAAGAGGGCAAGCGTTATAACAAATTCAGACCGGGAATTGGTGAATAACTGATAGACGATGATAAAAGAACAAAAACCTTTTCTTTACAAAAAATCTAGTAAAGCGGGTCGATTTCTGGCGATCTACTTCTTTATCGAGCCCGGAAGTCAAGGGTTAAGCGAAGTGAGAGGGTCTATTGATCTCCCCGAAACTGAGCGTTTTCCATCCTTCTGTTTTTTCCTCTTCGCTTTTGAAGAAATACACGTGCATACAATTTCTCGGATAAGTTGTTGGTCTATTGAAGAACTGATACAAAAAAATAAGAAAGAAGAAAATCTTTTCTTTTTTTGAAAATTTTACAAAGATAACTTTTTTACAAAAATAACTTTACTACAAAAATAACATTTTACAAAAATAACATTTTACAAAAATAACATTTTACAAAAATAACATTTTATAAAAATAACATTTTACAAAAATAACATTTTACAAAAAAATAACATTTTACAAAAATAACATTTTACAAAAATAACATTTTACAAAAATAACATTTTACAAAAATAACATTTTACAAAAATAACATTTTACAAAGATAACTTTTTTACGAAGATAACTTTTTTACAAAGATAACTTTTTTACAAAGATAACTTTTTTACAAAAATTCTAGTGAAGCGGTTCGATCTTTGATCGACTTCTTTATCGCGTGTGGAAGTCTGGGATTAGTAGAAGTGAAAGTGTCAATAGACCTCTCTGAAGCCAAGCGTTCACCCTCGTTCCCGTTACGTCCACTTCACTTGTAAAGAAATACGTCCACAATTTCTCAGATTTGTCGTTGGTCCATTGCAGAAACTGCATTTGTATTTAACACCCGTCTGAAAAGGAGAAGTGTCGGCAGAAATTAATGCCAAAACAGGTGAATAACTGATGCAAAACAAGAAAGAAAAAAATACCGTTATTTTTTAACGAAAACTCTACAATTCTACAATTTTTTTACAAAGATTCTGTTGTGGGACCCCTTAAGCTCAATCGCCTGTGCTCCGGACCATTCGTAATACAATAAGAAGAGAAGAAACCGAAAAAGGATCGCAACAGTGAGTGCTGCGCTGGCGAGACTTTTGTGAAAAGCATTCCAGCCACCTGCGTCGAATAACTATAATTATGCTTTTTGTGAGTCTGTATGGCCGCAGCAGCAGCAGCAGCCGGAACAACTAGCGTATCTCCTGCACAACGCACCAGCATGCGAGGCCGGCGAGGGGTGTGTTTTGATATTTAGGCGACCTGAGGGAGGGTCCCAGCTCTCCAGTTTTCCCCTGCATATTCTCCGCTCTCCGTCATAGTCACATTATTATACATATATTTTTTTCAACGCTACTTTTTTCCCTCGTAGGTCGTCACACGGTCGCTGTCCGAAAACCCCGGTGGGACGAGCGAACATTTTCTCAACTCGTCCGTGAGCACGAAACGGAGAGACGCCAGAAAGTTAAATCACAATTAATTTCGCTCGGAACTGAGGAGAAACGCGAAGAGGAGTAATAGCGAATTTCGGGCGACCCGGAGTCTCCGCTGCTCCCGAGGCAACGAGATCGCTCTGCAAGAGTCACCAGGCGAAGATCGCGTGAGCCTGCAAAGAGAGAGGATTCGAGATGTATTCGCATTGTCAGTGCCGTATCTACGATACATTTCCCGAATATCGCCAACGGACCAAGCTGCAATGATTTTTAAATCGCAGAAAAATAATCGTTGTGAAAACTTAACTTTTTAACGGGGGATTCACGTTGGTTGGCGTCGTAATTGCCTTTGTAAATTATACTTGTAACTTTGGTCGCTATCGTTGTATATTGTTTTCATATTTTTCTTTCATTTTTGTCATATTTTTATTTGTCGTACTTTTGACTTGTATACTTATATCACGATTTTTGTATCTCGTGGCTCGATATTCTTAAGGTAAACGACCCAGTTTCCGCCGCTGTCCCAGTTACCGCCATTAATCGCAATTTATACTAATAATAAATACAGTATACGGTATACGTTAAATACAAACGAAATTGACGGCATGTTGAAGAGCGGTTTACTCTTGATTAATGCCGCGATACGTATATTTTTAATAAAATATTCCCTTTAGCAATTGAAAATGGCGGAAACTGGGCCGTTTACCTTACCCGGCTAAGGCCCCAAAACACCCTATAAACCGATCTATCTAACTTTTTCAATTCCTGCACGCCAAACTATCAAAAATAAAATATTTATGCAAAAATTGAATAAGACGTTTTAAAGCTAACGATTTCCGCGGTAAATGTCGTACATTGTACATTACAAAGTGTTAAGATACAGAGTACAAAAAAAACTTTCGCGAATCTGTAACAATTGGATGTGAAACAAGCGCGCGAGCTTCTGCTCTTGTTACTGTCCTGAGAGATTCTTCCGAGCGGTCGTAGAGCGCGAGGCAGATCGGCTAAACCCGCTGTCCCGCTCTCCTCCCTACTCTCTTTCGCCTCGGTGATCTCTCCGTCCGTTCCTCCATCTCCGCCTGCCAATTTTAAGAGGAAACAGGCTCCTTACATCGCCGAGACTTCTCTCACAATATAACACGAGGTGGTTCGCTCGCGCGCTTACCGACGCCGCCCGCCTGTGTTGTTGCGGCGAACCTACCTCTTTGGCTGTCTCGTTGTGCCACGGGAGAAACGAGACGATCCCCGAGAACGAAGAACAAGCAGAGCGTCGTGGAGAGGGCCGAACGACGATGCGCACCGGTTGTCTTCTATTTCTCTCACGCTCGCTGCAGCGCCGCTGCTGCCGCCTCAGCAGCGAACCGGCGAAGCAGCGCGAGTCCGTCGTGACGCGCGCCGCCCTCCATTCCTCCTTGCCTTTCTATCTCATCTCCTTCGACGTCGTTTACTTTACCGCGACCGACGTCCCCAAGTTCGCGTGACGATTGTGGGCGGTTACCCAATACCGTTTATCTCGCGCCGCAACCACGGCACCGACCGAACGTTATTTCCTATGTTCCCGGTCGGTGTTTCTCGCTTACGCTCGTCCGACGCGATCCTCGGTTCCAACTTACCGCGCACGCCCGATTCGTTCGCTGGAGGAAAGAGACACCCGGCTTCGTTACGACTTTATAACCTCGCTAATATACTCTACGCCGCTTCAAGGACGTCCCCGTTGACGCAAGCACAATCTTCATTCATCCTGCGTGTCCCAACGGTTCTCTGTCGGAGAAAGATCGTGCGTGTGTGTGTTGCCAAATCATATTTGACATTTCGACAGGGAATGGCGACGTGCAGAGAGGTTACCGATTGGCGCTTCTCTTGTCGCCGGGCGATGACCGACTCCCACCGTGAAATGTAATGACGAATAAGTACGGACTCTCGTTTGACCTGTCGATGACATTTACTCAACCGGTTGTCTGTAAAGTGGCGTTATTTTTACCGACATTGAAGAGTCGACGGGATTCTGGCCGTTTGATTAGTTCCTAATCCCTAACCTGACCTGTTTTTCTTTAGTGCCTTGGGTCGTCTTTTAACGGGACGCGTAATGAAAAATCAGCTGATCATGCAGGACTGGAAAGGAAACGCTAGGGTTATATTCTTTCAAGTTCGCAGGTTTAAGAACAGAAAGATTGCGTTCTTGAATGCTGTTCTGCTCTGTTCGGGTACATCCTGAAATATGTAAGATATATCCACATGTAAATAGGTGTTCTTATATTCCAGTCTGCTCTCAGTTCAGAGTTTAGTTTTGACCGAAATCTACTCTGATGAGCGTTCTTTTGTTATCAAAACGGACGAAATGTATCCTGCGGAAAGAATCGGATGTACCGTTGGCAATTTAAAAATCCGCTGGCAGAGGACAATCATAAATAAACGAACGCATAGCTGAGCAGATCTGCATTCAAAAACGCATGCATAGATAGATAGATACATATTTATTAAGCCGTTGAATAAATCCACTAAGGACCAGAGCGCACAGAGAGCAATACAAAGCAACTTAAGCCTAATTAAAAATGGCGCGAAATGAAACAAAAAGAAAAGCGATACAACAAGCAATTCGTCATGAGACTCGGTAGGATCAAAATAAAGATCAGTAAGCATACAGCAAGCCAATGATAATTACATCACGTCATTCCCAGTAGGTAAGGAGGATTTAAATAATCAATCCACCCCCCCTCCCCGATAAATTTTTGCACATTTTGCTTTAGAGAAAGCTATGTTATAGTGGAACAAAAAAAATTGGAGATATTAATGTCAGAGTACTCAAAATAGTCTAAAACGTCGAGAAATGCGATTTTTTGCGGGCGTCCGAATGGACGTGTGTGTATGTGTGAGACATATATGCATAGTTTAAAACGGTTATAACACTGAAATGGTTTGCGACAGCGAATTGAAAATTTATACGCTAGCAGAGTGGCGACGTTTCTTCATTCAGTGCCATTTTCATAAAGATTGAAAATTGATTTTCATGAGACCTGATTTTGAATTGTATTTTTTATTCTCAGCGGTTGCTCTAACTTGGGCAAATTTGTAGCTATTGTCCTAAAACTGCACACAAATATAATATTTTTATCAAGGACCTTTGGTATTCAATTTAGTCAAAATCTATCCAAACGGTTAGATTATATGCGATTTAGATTTTTTTTTAATTACTAAAATCGGCATAATTTGAGTAAACATGGAGGTATCGACCTTAAATGTGATACGGGAATGGACTAACACTGTACAATGTTTGGTATTAAATTTAGCGAAAAATTTATCTAACCGTTTAAATTGTCTGAAATATTGCGGTCATTTTTTACGCTTTCAATTTGATGAAATGTAGAAAAATGTTGTACTTTATAACTTCCTCCACGAGGAAGCCAAAATCGATGAACGTACTTTGCCATAGAGAAATCTATGCGCAAAATTGTAATAAATGAGTAAGCAATGTGCAAATTACTTGGCACCTTTTTTACATATATATTTTTCTATTTACGCCAAAATCGGTCAACGTGCTTTCCCATAGAGAAAAGCTATGCGCAAAATTGTAATAGATGCAGAAGCGATGTGAAAATTTCATTGCATCTTTTTTTACATATATATATATTCTTATATTTAAGCGAGACAGTTTCGCAAAGGCACGCAGCATCCCTCGTGATTCTTAGCGCGCGGGCGCGCGACCCTATTCATCGCCGTTCTACCGACAAAACGCATCTAGCCGGTGGGCAAGCGTAGCCCGTAGTGTTGCAGAGTGTATAGAATTGCGGATGGAGTGGTGGGAAGACACGCGGAGGCGCTCATTGGCCGGGGCGGATGGTAGGGGAGGCCGGCGAGCTTTCGGGGAGGACGAACGAGCCGCTGCTCTCCCGTCGCGCGCCTTCGTACGTACGAACCGTGACGGCGCTCAGTTAGCGGCAAGCCGCCACGGACGAAAGAGTGTGTATTTCAACGATTCCGCTCGTTTAAAACGCGCTCTCGCTCGCGAGGCACCGCGCACCGCGAATCACTCGCGAACCCTACAACAACTGCGGAGACGATTTATTTGCGAATGAAAGATAATCAAAAGAACGCCATTCGCTCTCCGCACGAGACTATCGTTGACTAAAAAAAAATAATTTCAGAGTCTAGAGAAAAAAAAATAAAAAATCATTCGATCCGGCCTCGATCGCACGGATCAACGGAAAGAGGATGAACGCAGGAATACAACGCGACGATAATGCCATCGACAATACCATCGAATCGCATTAGTTCATCCCGTTTCGATCGAGGCATCGAGTAGAGTCGTCGATACCGCCAAAGTTTCAAATTATCCGAAGCCAACGAATTCTCCCATTCGAATACCAACGCGCCGTTAAAAAGAAAAGAATAATAATCCCCAAAGTTATCGTCCACCGTAGCGGGCGCACAGGCACTGACAAGTGTTAAAAAAGCGAACTAAGCTTCGTCGTAACCGCCACGGCGCGAGTGTAACAATCCTTCCAACTATGTGAACCGTGCGCAAGCCCACCAGTGAACTCGAGCGATCGGAATCCTCGATACATCTGTCAATAAAAAGAAATTGGAACAAAGTTTTGTTGTTTTTTTGTGACCGGTGAAGATAATAAAGGAAATAAAGAAAATCATCGATATGAAGTCAGCGTGGAATCGCGTGTCCCGCTCCGGGGTTTTAGCGATGCTCTTGTTTACCGTCTTGCGGCCGTTGATCGGCGTCTCGGCCGGGCCGGGAAGCGAGATATACGCGAAGATGTTCTCGAGCCAGCAGAATCCCTCGGACCCGTGCTACGACGAGGACAGGCCTCGCAGGTGTATACCGGATTTCGTTAACGCCGCATTTGGTGCTGCGGTCGAGGCGTCTTCGACATGCGGCAGCGGCGGTCCTACGCGTTACTGCGACGTGACCGAGCAGCCCGGCGGCAACACCGGCATTGGTCAGTGTCACGTATGCGACGACAGTGCCCCCCGTCGGCGTTTTCCCGCGAGTTACCTTACCGATCTCAACAATCCGAACAACGTCACGTGCTGGCGAAGCGAGCCTCTGGTGAATTCGCAGAGTTTCTCAGCGCCACCGGACAACGTGACATTGACGCTCTCGCTGGGCAAAAAATACGAATTGACGTACGTCAGTCTGCAGTTCTGCCCGAAGGCGGCCAAGCCCGATTCCATAGCAATATACAAATCGATGGACTACGGGAAAACATGGCAGCCATTTCAGTTTTACTCGTCGCAGTGCAGACGAGTCTACGGGCGTCCCAACAGAGCCACGATAACGAAGGCCAACGAGCAGGAGGCCCGATGCACCGACAGTCACAGATACACCGGCGGCGACGGTCTCGGGCCCGTTGGACGGATCGCTTTCAGCACTCTCGAGGGAAGACCGTCGGCCGCTGATTTCGACAACTCGCCCGTTCTGCAGGACTGGGTCACGGCGACTGACATACGCGTTGTCTTCAATCGGCTTCACATGCCTCAGCAGCTGCAGGAGAGCAACGTTCAGGTCTCCGGACCCGAGAATATCGGACTCGAGGAACTCGCCAAGCGCGAGAGGGAGCGCGAGGAGAGAATCAAGAGCCACAAGAACAATTTGCTGCACTCCATCGATCCTATGGTAACGGTCCTCCCGTCGGTACATCAAGTCCTCGCGCCCCAGGAGATGCAATCCAACGACGCTCTCGACGTACAGGAGATGAATTTTCAACCGGAAGTCGCGCCCACCACCACCATCGTCACGGCCACCAGCGGCACCGCCACTCTCGCTCATCACTACGCCGTGTCCGACTTCGCCGTCGGTGGTAGGTGCAAGTGCAACGGACACGCGGCACGCTGTCTGCCCGGCAAGGACGGTGAGGTCGCGTGCGAGTGCAGGCACAACACCGCCGGCAGGGACTGCGAACGATGCAGGCCCTTCCACTTCGACAGACCCTGGGCCAGGGCCACCGCCAGAGACGCGGGCCCGTTGGGCCGGGGGGGGCCCCGGTTTTTTTTTTTTTTTTTTTTTTTTTAGGCAGTCCTTAATAGTGTTCACTTCGCATAAGTTTCAGAGAAATGAGAGGGAATGGCAAACACTTCTGGATGGGGTAAAAATCTGAAATCGAGCATATTAAAGGTGCTCGAAAGATCAATTTCGCATAATAATAATTCCAAAATGCGATTAAGAAATTTACGAAAAATAAAATTGTTCAACAGATCTCTCGGAAACCCTTATTTTTTTATGAAAATTTGTCGCTTTTCTGAATATGTACGAATTTTTTCAGATTTTTAAAGACATTTTGAAATTTTTGACTTTCTGTACTTTTTTTCTGTATAAAAAGGAAAAAATTTAAAGTGAATTGAAAAATCTGGTATAATGCATGCGTATTCAGAAAGGTGAACGAATCATTTTTATTTTTTTAAAAGTTAGGTTTTCGGGGGATTTGTTGAGCAGTTTTATTATTCATAAATTTGTTAATGACATTTTGCAATTATTATTATGTCAAATTAACAGGTGCTGAAAAATCTTTTCAGCACCTTTAATATGCTTGATTTTTTTCAGATTTTTAGACCATCTAGAAATGTTTGCAATGTTATCATTTCTCTGAAACTTATGCAAAGTGAACACTATTTGCAAGTACTACTTTACGATTATTTTTATCGAAATTTGAAAAATTGTAAGAAGGGACAGAATTTTATTGAGCAAGTTATTGAGCGCGTTAATTTGGGTTGGACTATATTTAGGTGGACCACGAGAGGTTTTTGAAAAATTGAGGTGGATTATGGAGAAGAAAAAGTAATTATTCCCGCCGTATCAGGTAAAATCTTATTTTAGGAATCTTCCGAATTATCTCATCATCGGTTCTACAAATATTGCATTTCAATTCGTATCGATACCGCACACTGTAAAAAAAATATTTGTATATTAAAAAAAAAACATTGTTTGTCCCCAAACTCCGGAAACTTTAGTCTGTAATTGTACAATGCGCGCCGGAATTTTATGCGGGAAATTATCGGGCGCAGTAATTAGAGATGGTTTAGGAAGATGAAGTGAGGTTGTGAAAAGTCGATGTGGATTATGGAGAAAAAGTCTGTAGTCTCGTTGATTAATTATTCTCGCTGTATCAGGTGGAATCCTACTTTAGGAATTTCTCACCCGAATTATCCCATTATCGGTTTTACTACTATTGCATTTCGTACGAGTAAAATTCACCACGATTGGTATTTATACCGTACCCGAAAAAAAATTTGAACATTTTAAAAATATTTCATGTCCACAGACTCCCAAAACTTTAATCTTTAATTGTACAATGCGGACGGAATTTTATCGGGGAAATTATTGATCGCAGTAATTACCGTTGGTTTATATTTAGGTACATGAAGAGAGATTTTGAAGAGTTGAGGTTGATTACTGAGAAAACAAATATGCAGTCTCCTTTATTAATTATTCTCGCTGCATCAGGTGAATCCTACTTTAGGAATCTTTCCTCCGAATTATCCCATTGTCGGTTGTACAGCTATCGCATTTTACTCGCATCGATACCGTACACGGTAAAAAAAGGATTTGCACATTTAAAAAATATCTCTTGTCCACAAAACCCAAACCTTCAGTCTTTAAGTCTAATAACCTTTAGTCCAATTCTACCATGCGGATTGAATTTTACCGAGGAAACTATTGAGCGCATTAATTACCGTTATTTTATATTCAGGTAGACAAAGAGATATTTTGAAGAGTTGAGGTGGACTGAGAAAACAAATCTGCAGTCTCGTTTATTAATTATTCTGGCTACTTTAGGAATCTCACTCCCGAATTATCCCATTATCGGTTCTACAATTATCGCATTTTATTCGCATCGATAAATTTATAAAACATTTTATGTCCACAAATACCCAAAACTTAATTCTCGTCCATTTCACAATTTACTCGCAAAACACTCGTCGTTGCAATGAAATAAGTAGGGGAAACCGGGGCAAGATGGGCTAGTGAAAAAACGGTCCAACCCGGGGCGTAATGGGGCAACCCCAAAATGATTTAAAAACATATGAAAACCGGGAAGGAAAAAATAAAAACCTTTCGTGGACAATGACAGAAGCAGGAAAACGCAAAATAAGGAAGCGGGGCAAAATGGGGTACCTAAAAAAAATATTGAAAAAATTACAGGTAGCCCGTTTCGCCCCAGAAAATGTTCTTTTTGGCACCGGTTATAAAACCTATGAAAATATCATTGTTGGGTGGCAAATAGTAGATTATACTTTCGGCAGCATTGTACCCGCGTTATTTGTTTAGGGGCCCATCTTGCCCCGGTCTCCCCTACCAATAGTAGTAGTAGATCCTTTATTTCTGTATACCCTTTAAGGGTTTTTACACTGTACCCCTCTATACATATTCCCCCTTATCCACTAATTCCTTATACTAGTGACATATCACACATCTCGCTAATTCGCTTGTCATCCCTCCAACTCCTTTCTTTTAACTAACTTTTCAAACAGTCTGACAGATTTGCACAACTCAAACACAGGCTCTCCATTCAATTTCTCAATGAAATAAGTACTAATAACTACAAAATCGACAAAAAAGATAATTCTTCCTGCAGAAAACAAAAAAAAATGTAAAAAAAATAAAAAATTATTTTACAGTGCCGAGTCTCGTGCGAATATTTCCGTACATCCGGAAACTGCTGCAGAAACCTTGGTCCCTGATTGGCCCGAGTTCGGCAGTGGAGCTCGATTCTACTCCAGTCGAACCGATACACGTCCACTCGCATTAATTCGCGCACGGTTGCTCACCGTGAGATCGCCGTAAGCTCCGCAGTCGGAGGGGAGAAGAATATCGAGGCGGCGCGGGGTAGCAAAAATTGCAACATCATTCACGCTCGCGCGGAAGATTGGAATGCGTGCAGGGATAGAGAGGACGATGAGCTTGCTCGAGTTCCTCCGGAGTTTCTGGGGTACTCTTCGCCGATCGACCCCGCGAGGCTCTCTCCGCGAGACCCCACAGCGTTAGAACGCGGTCCGGCGTCTCGCGTCGGGAACGACGCACATCCCGAGCCCCGCAGAATCGCCCCCTTAATACGACGCGGCGAGGCGTGTTACGCTCGCGCCGCGAGAGCAACCGAGCTATCGCAGCCTCCGCATCTCCGAAATCAAAAGCGTCGAGGGTAAAACCCACCCTTTCTCCGGCTCCTTCCCCGTGCGGCTGCACGTCTGTCTGTCTCTCCGTGGCAATGCTTTCGAATCGATAAACACCGGGAGAGCTTTGTCTGTTTACCCGGTGTTTCGACCGCGGTGAACGGGAAGGAGAAACATAAGCGTCGCGCCTTCGCGACGGTTCAAAAGGATTAATTGTGCCAATTACGGGTCTTTCACCGATGATGGCGCTCATCAAACTTTTCATATTTTTATTTCGTTTAATTTTTGTCATATTTTGATTTGTCGTACTTTTTACTTGTATACTTATGTCACACTTTTTGTACCTCGTGGCACGACGTTCTTAGCGGGCTAAGGCCCCAGAACACGCAATAGACCGATCTATCTAACTTTTGCAATTCCTGCCCGGCAAATTATCGAAAAGAAAATATTTATGCAGAAATTGAATAAGACGTTTTAAAGCTATTTCCGCGACAAATGTCGTACATTGTACATTACAAAGTCTTCAGCTTTGTCTGTTTACCCGGTGTTTCGACCGCGGTGAACGGGAAGGAGAAACATAAGGCACGCGCCTTCGCGACGGTTCAAAAAGATTAATCGTGCCAATTACGGGTCTTTCACCGATAATGGCGCTGATCAAACTCGGCGAATGATATTTCTTGTCAGACGAAGCTGCGAACTATTTTCGAGGATAGTTGGGAAGTAATATGGAAGGTCCCCAATTATTTCCTGTTAAGCCTTTGTGTCACCTTCTTTCACTAAGTTTTCAATTTTTTAAACTAATTTCTTGACATGAAATGCCGAGGTTTTGTTTTTATAGTGTCAAAATGTATGGCTCAAAGGGTTAAACCGGGCTTTGTCCATTGTTGCTTGATGCAGAGGGGTGCGCGAATTTATGCGTTTTTAGACCTTGGCTGGTTCGCTGTTCATTGCGATACATGCTGGTCGCACGATTTTAACCCCTCAAGTACCGGTGACTTTTTGCCGATCGCAAACGACCATGTCTTCTTTTAAGCACGAAAAAAATACGGGCACTAAAAAAAATATCAATGATTCAAGTTCAACATTTGCTTGTGAGCTGCCAAAGAAAACAAAATGTTGTTTCAATTCTACTTTCAATTCGTACAATTTCATAGTGGATTGAAACGGTAACATGTTACCTTGACAGTCTTAGCGTCGTTGTTTCACATCATATGGAATTGTAAGAATTGAATGTAGAATTGAAGCGATTTTTTTTTCAGTGGATGTTCGTAATAAATTATTTTCTGCCTTATCAAAAAAACAACTCTTTGAGACAGAGTAAATGCTAATTTATCCTACCTGGTCAATGAATGGATAGTTAAGCGGACGAAAAAGCCAATGAATAGACTTTTTTATGCGCCCGCTCTTATGAAAAATGTCCATTCATTGGCTGGTTTACCCTATGTCTGTCAATTTTCACAGATTCTTTTTTTTACCACATTAACTTGTTATTCGAATCTTTCGAAGATTGCGTCTCGGAAAATTCAAGGTCCACGTTGCACAAGGATCAAGTACGTGAAAGGTTAAGCGTCGCGCCTTCGTGTTGGTGAGAATAATTCATCCCACCAGTAACGGGTCTCTCACCGATCATGGCGCTGATCAAACGGTTCAAATGATGTTTCTTGTTTGACGAAGATGGAGACTGATTTCGAGGATAGTTGGGAAGTAATGTCGACAGGGAAGGCCCCAATAATGTCCTATTAAATCGAGCTTTGTCCATTGTTGCTTGATGCAGAGGGGTGCTCGAACTTACAAATTTTTTAGACCCTCGATTCGACAGTTTGCTGTTCATTTCGATACCTGCCGTTCGCACGCTTTTAAGGTTGTCTCTGCAAATACTGTTCACTTCGCATAAGTTTCAAAGCAATGAGTGGGAATTGCAAACACTTCTAGATGATATAAAAATCTGAAAGAAATCAAGCACATTAAAGGTGCTGAAAAGATTAATTTTGCATAATAATAAGTCCAAAATGTTATTAACAAATTTATGAAAAATAAAATTGATCAACAAATCTCCCGGAAACCTAACTTTAAAAAAAATGAAAATGATTCGTTCACTTTTTTGAATACGTATGCATTTTTTCAGATTTTATATTCACTTTGAATTTCTTTCTTTTTATATGGGCAAAATGTATAGAAAGGCAAAAAATTCAAAGTGAATTTAAAAATCCGAAAAAAATTCATACGTATTCAAAAAAGTGAACGAATCATTTTCATGAATTAAAAAGTAAGGTTTCCGAGAGATTTGTTGAACAGTATTATTTTTCGTCAATTTGTTAATAACATTTTGAAATTATTATTATGCGAAATTAATATTTTGAGTACCTTTAATATGCTTGATTTTTCAGATTTTTATCCCATCCAAAAGTGTTTGCAATTCCCTCTTATTTCTTTGGAACTTATGCGAAGTGAACACTATTCACAAGTACTACCTTAAGCGTCGCGCCTTCGTGGTTGTGAAAAGGATTAATCGTGCCAATTACGGGTCTTTCACCGATCATGACGCGGATTAAGTAGGCGAATGATACTTCTTGTCCGACGAAGCTGGAAACTATTTTTGCGAGTAGATGGGACGTAATATCGACTGGGAAGAACCCCAATAATTTCCTATTAAATCGAGCTTTGTCTATTGTTGCTTGATGCCGAGGGGTGCCCGACCTTACGCATTTCTTCAACCCTCGATTCGATGGTTCGCTATTCATTCCGATACCTGCCGGTCGCACGATTTTAAAAGCGATGTAACCCTCGAAACGTTTCCCGGAGTGTCTGTCGCACGGATTCCTGTTGTATTACACTATCATAGACACTATGTTCTCCCCTCTAGAATTTTACAAATTCGACACGGGAAAGTGGCCGTTCCCGAATCACCAATTTGTGAGCTTTCGTCGAGTGCAAACGCCACTCGATGAGATTTTTCGATCACAATTCGATCCCTCAAACGAGGGGGGTTCTGCAGCGATCTGTCGAAAGGCATTTTGCGTCACGCGAATTAAAGAGGTCGGAAGGCCAAGCTCGGGGTTCCATCCCGGTTTTATTTTTATTTTACGAACGTAGACTGATAAATTCTTAGTAAACAATTTTTTGAAAAATACTTAGTAAAGAATAAAAATTGAAAACTATAAAACAGTGAAGAAAATAAAAACAGCACACGTTTCTGCTGTTTTTATTTTCTTGAGTGCTGTTTCTATGCAATTACTGAAGATAGGATGTCCGTATTATTTTATTGGACGACACATAGATTTGTACATTTTCGTTAAGTTTTTTACGAGTATAGCGCGTTGCGTTAATGTAATTTTCCTGAAGTGTGAGACCCTTTGAGTGATTTTGTTTTTACATTGTTGTAAATGGTGGTTAAAATTTAGTTTCTGGTCGATATTTATTACTAAATATTTAACGTGGACTACACCTGATATTTCCACATTGTACACTCTAATTTTCGGAGATTGAGGGTTGATTTTGTGGCCGAAGATGAGTAGCAGTGATTTTCTTGAATTTGGTTTAAGTTCCCGGTTGTATAAACACTCATTAGAATTGACTATAAATATTCGTAGGCGAGTGGAAACCCGTCGAAAAAACAATTTTTTCTGAGTGTAACCTGGTCGAAACCTTTCATTCGTGCTATCTCAAAAACCGGCGAAACGCTTCGAAATTCGAATGCATATTTACCGACTTTACTGCTTTACTGACGTTCAGTTTTCTTTAGAAACGTTTCTTTAGAAACGACATTTATTTTCAGACACTTTTCGGAACGATTTAACACTATCTTTCTTATAGCCAATCAGTATTTCGTTAACCGGACGGTAAAACCATAAAAAATTATTGCGTTCTCTGAACTCGAGCATCGATCAACATATTTCTCAATCACGCTGAAATATACGAAATGCTGTGTCCCGTCGAGCCCCTTCGAAAGCCCCCGCGAAGCGGGACGATAAAAATTTAGGGTTTCGCCGTCCGGCTCGCCGTAAATTCTGTAACTTACACGTGATATTAGGCCCACCATACATACAGTAATTTTTGTTATTTTACGAGCACCGAGCTGATAACCATTTATTCGAATTAACTATAAATGTTTATCCGCGAGAGAACCCGTCGAACAGACCGTTTTTTCTGGTTTTGTTCGAAACCGTTTCACTCGTGCTATCTCAAAAACCGGATGGCGAATCGTTTCGAGATTCGAATGCATTTTTACCGGCAGTAACTTTTCCGAACGAACGTGTATTTTTATACGTTTTTTGCAACGATTTAACACTCTACCCCTTAAAGTCGTTCAATATCTTGGTAACTGGGCGGTAAAACCATGAACATTTTTCGCATACTCTGAACTCTAGCATCGATCAACATTTCTCTATCACGCCGAAGTATACGAAACGCTACGTTCCATCGAGCCTCCATAGAAGCACCCGCAAAGCGGGACGATGAAAATTTAGGGTCGCGCCATAAGTTACGTAACTTAACATCTGATATTAAGTGTACATACAGCATTTTTTTTCATTTTCATTTTTATCCTCATTTTCAATCTTATCTTCAACCTCATTTTCATTTTACGGACACCGGGCTGACAAATACTTATTCGAATTAAGTGTAAACAAAAAATATTCATCCGCGAGAGAACCCGTCGAACAAACAATTTTTTCTGAGTGCACCTCAAAACCTTTCCACTCGTGCTATCTCAAAAACCGAGCTTCGAATTTCGAATGCATATTTGCCGACCTCACTACCTCACCGACAGTAACTTTCCCGAACGAACATTCATTTTCACAAAATATTCGCGACGATTTAACACTCTACCCCTTAAAGCACTACTTGTTCCGGAAACGCTACGTTGGTAATCCAATATTTCGGTAACCGGACGTTTAAACCGCAAAAAAATGTTACCATACTCTGAGTCCGAGCATCGATCACCATATTTCTCAATCACGCCTAAAATATACGAAGCGCCCTGTTCCGTCGAGCCTCCTTCGAAGCCCCCGCTGTACGATAAAAAATAGTGGGTCTCGTCGTTCGGCTCGCCGTAAATTCCGTAACTCGCACGTGATATTAGGCGTGCGCCACATAGAGTAATATACCGCGACCAACAAGAGGACGCGAAAGGGATAACGCAGAGGTCGCCGTACGAGGCGCACGATCCTTTCCCGTGAGTTACGATCGAACGAACTTCGGCGAATCCCCCCCCCCCTCCCCTCCCCCCCAGAGAGTCGCTCAGCGTAGCGGGCGAGCGCGTCCCTCGTGTCCTCTTCGACCTCTCCGTGACGCGCTCGCTTCTGGTCATTTCGTTAACCGCCAAGCCTCGCCCGTACCTCGTTCCCCGACGATTTATCGCGCGCTCCTTCGCTCAGCTGTTTCTCCGTCGCCTCCTCCCCTCGGTGACTTTGGCTCCCCCGGCCTCGTAACCCCCCCCCCCCCCTTCACGGATCTTGTAAATTATCTTCTCGCCAGGGCAAAAAAGCCGCCTCAAATTTGCACATGCGCGTAACACTCGAGCCCAGAGACACGCGTGAGTGTTAACAGCCGAATAAATTCGCGATATGATTTCTCTCCCAATTTAATATCCCACCCTCCACCCGTTAATCTCCGGCCCGTTTATTCCCCATTTATTTTCTTCTGCTCCCCCCCCCGTTTTTTTTTTGTTTCTGTATTTATTTATCTCATTCCCTCGCGCGTAATAGAAGCACACTTACGAGGCTCCCGCGTCTAATTCGGTGTACCCCGGACGAGAATATAAATCAGAGACGCCCCGGGCGTTAATGACGTACCAAGACCGGAGGTTTATAATCCCTCTCTCCCTCGCCGCGTGGGTATTAGCCTTGCGGGATTGAACCTCTCCGGCTCTCCGTGGTCGAGAGCCGAGTGTGTTCAGAAATTTTTGGCACGAATCACCGGACAGATGCGCGCACGGAAAATCGGGCGAGCTCGGGCGTTACAACGCCGCGCGCCGGCCGGAGCGCGGGGAAGCGACGGGCGCGAGAATCTTCTCAGACTTGCCAGATCCGTGTCTCTCGTCTTTACCGTCAATCCTTACACCGGGCCGGACATCAGTCGGAGTCACCATCAGTTGCAGTACATCAATGTTGCATTTGCCACATGGCCCGACCGAAGCCCCCCCTTCTTAAGCGACTCTTCTGCAGATTTGCAGAATTATACTGTACGCGTACTCGGGCGAATGGTGTTCCAGCGGTCACTCACTCCCCCTCCCCCCCCCCCCTTCGAGCGAGTTAAATCCTTTCATCTTCCGCACTCTGGCTCGAAGATATAATCGGTATAGAGTCTGGCTCGGTTCTCCCAAACACAATCTCGTTGATGACTTATCTGCAGAGGCTGCTTGTGTAGGCTGACTGGAACCGATTTGAGGCGATAGGACAGTCTCTGAAATAGAGCCAGGAGGTTCGATCCGATGAGGGGATTTTTCATTGTTTTTTTAATTACTGGAATTTGTGGACTATGAATAAATAGTTATTATTTATTTTATAGTAATTATAAAAGTAAATAATAAATTGTTTACTTTTGCTTTGCTGCATTTGTATGTTGCAAACGCTGTGCTCTTAATGCTGTGCTTATGCACCTGCACCGCTTGGTCCTTTGGGGATTTATCCCTGGACTCCAATAAACTGTGCTAATACTAATGCTAATAATTGAGTTTAATGCTAATGATCGAGTTTGGGGTAAAAAAGGGCAAAGAGTTGGAATGGCCTTTTTTGATGAGTGAGGCCATTCTAAGAACGTACAAAATTGGTTGATGACCTGTGTGCAAAGGCTTGTTGTGTAGACTGGCTGGAACCGATTTGAGTTGATAGGAACGTCCTTGAAATAAAGCCAGTGCGTTCGATCCGAAGAGTGGAACTTTAATTTTTTTTTATTACTGAAATTTGCCGACAATGAATAAATAATAATCGAAAGTGAAGTTTTGGACTATTTTGTCATACGAGTTCGGGGTAAAAAGGGGAAATGGTTGCAATGGCCTTTCTTGAAGAGCGAGGGAACAGTGTACGCAATCTCGTTGATGACCTATGTGCAAAGGCTACCATATAAGCTCACTGGAACCGATTCGAGGTGATACCCTGAAAAAATTAATTTGCTCATGGGCTGCAGAAGAAAAAAAAATTGTTTTAATTCTACTTTCAATTCTTACAATTCCAAATAATATTGAAACGTCGACGGCAAGACTGTCAAGGTAACTGTTATCGTTTCAATCCCGTATAGAATGATAAGAATTGAAAGGAGAATTGAACAACCATTTTTTTTTCTTTGTTAGCTCACAAGCTTGTTTTACTTGAATCATTGATACATTGTTTTCAGTGTATCACTTTCCCCGAAATAGAGTCAGAGCGTTCGATCCGAAGAGCTGATATTTCATTTTAAAAATAACTGAAATTTCTAGATAAAAAATAAATAAATAAATAATAATCGAAGTCGAAGCTTCGAGATATTTTGCCGTGTACGAGTTTGGGCGAAAAATGACCGAAGGGTTGAAATCGCATATCGCGAAGAGCGAGGGAACAGCAAACGAGGGTAGTAAAACTTTTTTTTTTATATTAAAAAATTGAAGGGCCAACGAGTGGATTCCCTTCTCCCCTCGAAACAAAATTACGTTTTAATTTCGCGGATATTTTGTTCTCCCCCCTCCGGTCGGCACGTCGTCGTCCACGCGCTCGCTCGGCCAAATATTCAACGCTAATTTACATTTTAAATTGAACGTACTTCTTGCTTCTGTCACTCGGGGTTCTGCCCGTCCGCACGAGCGTCTGTCGACGCGGGATTTAAACTCTCGCCGCTGCTGGCCACTCGCTACTGGCTATATACGCGCCTCTTCTTCTGCACGGAAAAATAAACGTTGAAGCTCGTTTCGTGTTTTGCCACCTCCGCTAATGCTTCGGCGTCTGCTGCTGCTTGTCCGAGCGAGAGAGCAAAAAAAGTGCTGATGCCTGTTTTCACTCGTTCCCGTCGTCTGCCTCGGAGTCCTTTTCAGATCTGCAAAGACAGACGCGACGCCAGAATTAAATATTGCCGAGGACTAATCGGCATATCAGCAATTTAGGTGCACGATGTTTTATCATGAAAAAAATTGAAAATTATAAAACAGTAAATAATAATAATAATAATAAGTAGTTGTCGTGAATTTATTGACAGGGCACGATATTGAACAGTTTTCGATCCACCGCGAAAAAATGTATTTGTTGGCCACCGTTTATTTGGTTTAAGTAAAACATTTATTTGATTTAAATAAATATTTATTTTAATTAAATAAATGTTTTATTTAAACCAAATGAATGATGGCCGTTAAATAATTTTTTTTCTGGGTGTCCATAACAGACTTAAATTACATGTATGCTGCCAATTGGCCATCGAGCGAAGTCCTTCAGCCGCGGTTTTTTACATTTTTACAAGAATATAATCATTTTATATTGTTTTAAGTACTGGAACTTAAAGTTGGAAATGTCAGTTTATTTCTTCGTTGCTCATTCTTTCGAGTTGCTGGTAAGTTGTACGTGTTTCTGCTGTTTTTATTTTCTTGATTTCTGTTTCTTTGCAATTAATGAAGATAGGATGTCTGTAGTCTATTATTGCACGACACCTAGACTTGTACATTTTTTAATAGTTTTTTATGTGTATGACGCGTTGCTTCAATCTAAGTTTCATGAAGTGTAAGGCTCTGAGTGATTCTGTAATAATAATGATTATTTATTTATTATTTATTATTATTTATTATTTCATTTAATTTACTATTTATTGATTACATACAAACTATTTTGCATACATAGGATTTTCTGTCCGCAGAAGCTTTAAAGCTCGTACGTAAAGCGGATATCACCCATATGTTTTTTACATATCTTAGTTCTTCAGGTACAAATATCGCAGGGTTGATGGAGTAATACTCCATACATATACTTTCTACATAAATAATGATCCATATCTCATTCAGTCTACGCTTTGATGCATTCCATCCATTAATTTTTCCCGAAGGTATTCACAAAAGTTCACATAAGAAATTCCGCAATACTTTCTTCCGCAGCTCCTCGTATTATTATTTATTATTATTTATTATTATATATCAAGTCCGACGTTTTTGATGCAACGCAGGCACCGGTTACAAAAGTCGTGGGGAACAAGCCCGGTGAAAATAAAAATGTAAGTGAACGAGAGGAGAAACACGCCGACGGGGCGTAGGAATTCGCGAGATTAATCGTTTTCGTTCCGACGACGCCTCTTTATCTCGCCGCTTAAGTTGGACCTGAGGACACTAGCCGGGATGCTGCGCTGGCGGGGTCCACTGTGCCACCACTAAATTCAAAGGTCCCCCGCCGCCCCTCCCTCAGCCGGTTGCTACGTATATATTGTACAACGACGGTTCCTGTTCGAGGGAAACGGAGAAAAGAGTTAAAGAGCCTCCTAACCGAACGGGGCAGAAGCACTCGTCTCGCCTCGAATTCCCGCTACCCTTCGATCTTTCACTCGTCGACTAGCACTTATCGTATTTTCCACCAGAATCGACTCCCTTCTTTCGACTCGAACGTAGAAATTTATTGAGGCGTCGAGAGCCTCGACGAGTCACCGTACGTTTATTATACGGAAAAGACAGTCCACATACGTCGAGACGTTTCTCACTCGAGGCATCTGGAAATAACGTTTAGTACGCACGGGGTGGTCCCCTTGCGAGATACACAATTTTCGGGCTGTTGGAAATAAACAATGATGATAAACTTGAAAAATTAAAAAGACTTTAGAAATACTAGACTGTATTGGTGGGGCTGAGGTGCTTTGGTGCTGGAGCGCTCAGCGTGTGTTCTTTAACCCATCCGCTTTTGGTCGTTTGCTGCATTCGGGATAAATTCTAGACAAGAAATTTTAGACACTTCCGGTTAAAAAATTTCCGTTTTTTAAAACTGGAACTGACTTGTTTTCGGTATGACGTAATTTCCACTCTAAAACTGAGATATACAAACCGGATGTTACCCAATACGACGTCACTTGGCTGTTAAAAATTGAGATTTTTAAACCGGAAGTGACATCAGAACGAATATTTTATTTTATTTTTCAGAAAATTGCGTTTTGCCTTATTACCCCGTTTTGTCTCACTGTCCCATACATCGCTCGCCCCCATTTGAAATTAATCTCCAATGTAGCCAGTGATAGAAACGAGTGACTTAAGGACTACACGGTACGTTTTCAGCTCACTCTACGTACTGCGAACTTGGTCGTATAATTTCGATCAATTACGGTGCAAATTAAAGGGCATCAACAGAAATATTGGATTTCGACCTATTTCGAGATAATGTCATGATACACCAATTTTTTAGGGTTGAACATGACGATGGAACAGATTTTATTAACGAAGTATAATAAACAATATATTGTGCAACAAGGGCCGTAATAATAGTAATAAATAGTATATTAAATATAATAAGTATAATAAATAGTATAATGTGCAACAAGGGTCGAAAGTTGTCGATTGCGACGATTGTCAGGTTTTCTGCCCGAGCGTTGAAAGAACTGCAATCACACAAGTCGAAAGTGGCCGATTCGACCCTCGTTCTACCTCATACTTCTCGTAACGAGTGCGTGAATCTGCAACACTTGGAATAGCAGTCACACGAGACGAACCCTGAAAAGTGACGTTATGTCTGCAGGCTCGAAAACGTTGAAAACGTCGAAATCCCAAGGGACAAAAGTGAACGAAATGCGAATGGCATGCAATGGGCCACTTTCAGCTTGCAAGACTGCCATGTAAGGTAAACGTACCAACGACCGGACACGTCCCAGTGGCCGGACAAGGCGTGCGTGCAAGAGAGATGGAAATACGATTTTTCATGCACGTCCAGGGACATTTACCTTAAAGTGCCGCGATTCATGCACGTGTTACGAGAACGATATTTCTCCCAATTTTTCGGGGGACGAAAAAAAATGTGCTCTCAAATGGAGGTCCGTTTTGCCCCGCTCTCCATGTACGCAGCCCGCATACCTGTGTGCGTGAACGCAAGAAAAGGTTCGAACGCGCGTGTGTCGAACGCATGCATCATGCATTTCTGCACGTCGAGATTTCTGCGCCTCCCCCTCTTCGGTGGCTGTCCACGTTGCCCGGTCTCTGTTTTGCTTCTTGCCGATGCATGCTAAATTCCATCCGCCCCTCTCCAACCTCGTCTCCCTCGACGTATTTGTAACTTCCTCTCGTCCGCCTCTCCGAGATTTCGACTTTCTCGAAGCCCCGAGTGCTTTAACCTTCGGTGCTAAATGCACCAAATTTACCGAATAAAAACATCGTTTCAAATTCTGATCTAAAAATTATGAAAAAAAAAAATTGTCGAAAGTTTTGTAAACATAATTTACATAACAAATTTTTATTTTTAATTCATGTGTAAAAAAAAATAGTTTATTTCTCCAAAAGTTACGTAAAAAAATAATTATTTTTCAACGGTAAATGCGTTTCGGACTCAAAGGGATTCGCGCGCGCTCCCCGAGGTCCGTTACATCTCCCGTGATGCATCTTCCGGCAGTTCGTTGCACAGATTCCTCCCTGTATTCCTCCAGCGTCCCAGCGGCGCTCCTTCCGGTCTCGCTTTATCTTCCTCCCGGCGTTTCAAGCCACTGCGTACAAAATCTTCTTGTTTCTTCCCATCAATCCTCCCCTTTTCCTCGTCTCTTTCGGCTCAACTCCGAAGACCTGCCTCCGCGCAGTCGAGGAGAGCCAAAGCATTCCGGCGACTCGTCTCTCGCTCACTCAACACGCGAGGATCGCCACGACTCGAGCCCATCCCCACGATGTATATCTATATCTCGCGTAAGTACATACACATACACATACACATACACATACACATACACATACACATACACATACACATACACATACACATACACATACACATACACATACACATACAC
>JAPYZD010006355.1:0-22196 GCA_030522725.1 Ichneumoninae sp. B BG-2022a | reverse complement strand
CGTCATCGTCATCGTCATCGTCATCGTCATCGTCATCGTCATCGTCATCGTCATCGTCATCGTCATCGTCATCGTCATCGTCATCGTCATCGTCATCGTGCCTTAAAACAGTTAACGGTAGTGCTGAAATATTCGTTAGGCTTCGTGGAGTGAAAGCACCGCAAGCTCGTACGCACAATAAAAGTAATCGTAAAAAAAAGTAATTACTACAACAACAACAACAACAACAACAACAACAACAACGAAAAGTGTCATTCCAGATGCACTCTAATCACCGGTCTAAGTATATACACTTGATCAATACTTTCATAGGATAGTTTTACTCTAAAACTCTAATCTCAAACACTATCAAATATATTCTGATGTAAATGAATGTGAAAAAAAAATTATGGGCTTTCAGAACGAGTCTCCGTCCTCTTGATTCTGAACGCATATGAAGACTGCTATATAGACTGTCGGCAATATCGATAACAATACAATATTTTTCAGTAGTATGATAAAAAAATAGCCCAAACAGCGAAGCACCGACCGAAATTTCGATATCGAAACGTTGCGATTTTCGGTCGAACTTTCCGTCCATTCGCCGGTAACCCACAAGTCCCCGGTTGTCGAGTAAACATCGAAATTGTCGTTACCGTCTACCTCCAAGTTCTCATTTTCGATCTCGAATTGCCCGTCTTCATAGTCTATTTTATTGGCAGTTAATATCGTGTCTTTGAGCGAAATACGGCTCAAATTTGACTTTAGCGACGACTTGCTGCGACCGGATCCTCCCCTTGCGACCAGCGTCGACGAGTCGCTTGTCACCGAAGCTCCGGAGACTCTAATCACGTTCGAGCCGAATCCCGAATTCCTTCTCTCGTCCAGATCCACTTGCCGCGTCATTATCGTCAAATCGTTATTATCGTAGGAAAAATAGTCACTGGTCCGTTCTGATTTTCGTTCGTAAAACTCGTAGTCGCTGTCATCCGAATAAATTCGCTCGCGAGATTGAACATTGTTGCACTCGCCGACGTCGGGATCCTCAATGCTGTGCTCGCCGCATCGACGAGGATCCTGATCATCGCAGGGATTCTCGTAACGATCCTGGCAGCACGATGGACCGAACGATCTTGACTCGGCGAGTCGAAACACTTTCGCCTCAGTGTCCGAATCGACACTGTAAAATAATTTCTCATCTACCGGGCTGGACGATCTCGTTGTCGAGGCGAATGGGGATTTTTCATTATCAATATCGAAACAGGTCGATGTATTTCCGGTGGAAAAAATTGTTCGCTTCACGCGTTGATCGCTAAACGTTCCTTTCCAACTGTACTTGGAATTATTCTTCTTTCCTGGCGTAACGGCCCACTTGCTTCTCGAAGTATTCCAAGATTTTTTTCTCGACGATGGCGTTTTAACCGACGCATTTTTTGTGAGAAATGTTTTTCTACATGATAGAGACATGATGGAACTTGAAAGAGTTTTGTTGCTCGTCTTGGGTGTTTTCGGTCGATCATCAGCGGAACTGGCGGGACTGCTCGAACTGCTTGATCCGCGCGTCTCCTCGTATCGCCATGGGGAGCGAATTCCGTTCCGTGATTTGGCAGCTAGGTCGAAAGTGAGATTGCCATTTTCTTCGCACTCTGATCCTGTTACGTCGGTAAACGCAATCGATGTATCGCGTGAATCGCCCAGTTCGTCTTTCCAGTTGTGGCTTAATGTGAAGATCGTATTTGATCTAGGCTTAGCGCGAGTATCTGTCATGAAACGCGAGGCACAGTGATAGTTGTGTTGATGTTCTCTCACGCTCGTTGGGGAGTTTGTTGTTTCTCTCAGGATATTTATTGTGCAGCAAATTTTTTTTTTCCGTCGGAGTTCAACGAGGATTTGAGGAAACGAATTGGAAGGTTTCTTTTTTTTTCGTCATTCATAAATTTGGGGCAACCGTGGGACCGTGAATTTTTATCGTGTCGTATTAGGATTTAATTAGAATGTTTAATTGTCGGTACGAGCCCTACGATAATGTTGAACGAGTGTCCACGCGATATCTACGATTAATTGACACAACGAGGAACTAATGAAGGCAGAAAAAAACTGTGTTTTGGGCTGTGAAAAAAAGGTAGTGAAATCAATGTTGCTCTTACCGTCTTGATCGTAGTCGACTTCGTGGGTCGCTGTGAAGACACTGTGAGCGCCGTTCAAGAATCTGCCTGTTTGGTCTATCACGGCTTTGTGCGTATCCAACACTTCCTCCTCGAGAAACTGGAGCGCCGATACCGCCTCGTGGAAAGTAAACAGATCTTGGGATAATTCTCCTTCCTGTGAGTGAAAAAAAAAAAAAATTTCATCGACGAATCACTGAAATACAGTGACAAGTGCCGCAACGCAAGAAGCAAGCGAACAAGCTTTTATACAGCAAATGCGGATTATTTAATCTGCTCTTTGATAAATATATGAATAGCCGTTCCTGTTTCAACCGGAGGAAAGCGGTACGTACGTTTAGAGATCTCAGCTGCGCGAGATCGCTGTCCGAGAGTGCGCTGTTGTTCGCCTGATCCTCAATCTTCAATACTCTATCGTCGTCAGAGGGCGAAACCTTAATTTCCGTCGGATCCGTAGCAGCGAGCTCTTTTACTCGATCGGCATATCGTAACGTGTTCAATGAATGTTCGCAGGAACTCATTCCAGGGCTGATCATTGCGATCTGCATTCGTACAGAAATAAAATAAAAACAATCCAATTAACGATCGTCCACAATATCTATTTTTTAATCGTGACTATTAAATAACTTACCATACATGTTCTTGAGTTTTCACCTATGAAACTATCCCTGAGCACCTGCGTCAACTTGCTTGCTCTGAAAGGTAAGTGCGTTCCCTTTCTTCCCAATGCTCGTATACATTCCTTCAGCGCCAACAGAGATTTATTAATCTCTGCGCCTTCCATTCCTGTCCATTGACAGAGAGGAAAAAAAAATACATGTAATTGAGACACGAATTGCATTAAATTTTTATGAATCGATGAAATATAAATACTTACGGGTTTGCCTGTTAGCTGACGAGGTATCGGCACCCCTTTCGTTACCGGCCAGATCGATAAGCGAGAATTTTCCGTGAACCTTGTGGGTGCTAGGTGTTCGCGCGATTATCTGAAATACTGCGTGCGACCTAGACGAGTTGGTATTTGCGCTCGTCTGTCCGCTCGTTCGTGCACTGTTGCCGTGCTGAATTAGCTTCAATACTTCGTCGCAAGTTTCTACCACTTTTTCGGTCAAACCAACTATCTGAACCTACAAATAAATAAAAGTTATATTTGAATAAACTCAGCAATGACCTTGAACAGCCTCACTGCACCAGTGTGCTATACAAAATAAACAATTTGTTTTCGTGAAAATTTTATTCTTACTAGAAATTCCGTGGCGGTATATATAGCTGATGTCTAAAGTTGGACGAAAAGTAGTAAGAAAAAAGTTACCTGCTGCTTGCCATCCTCCAGAACCCTGAGCTTCACCTTGTCGGCGAGTAGATCGAAAACCTTGCCGGAATAAATCTCAAAGAAGCTGGCCGAGATAACGAGATTGAGCGGTCTGTATTTAGCCGACTTGAGACACTTGAACACGTCTTTGGCAACCATTGCGTAAACTCCTTTCTTGCAGTCCTGAGTTTTCCCATTGAAGTCACCGCCCATGGTGTGCGTCTTGCCGCTTCCGGTTTGTCCGTAAGCGAAGCAAGTCGCCATACCGCCCTCGAAAATCGTTTGAACCAGCGGCTTCGCGGTGTACTTGTAGACGATCTCATTGTTGCACGTCTCGTCGAATGCATAATCGAATCGAAACAATTGATTCTCGAGATATTTTGTCAGATCCACTTTAGCCTTTGGTTCGTGAACGACCATTTGATCTTTGCTCGGTACGCTTATCACATCGACCTCTTTTCTGTTGAGTTCCTTGCGATTCAGCGGACGTTTCCTGACGCAAACGGTTATTTGATGATCCTCGACAGAGTCGGACTCGCGCAGAGGTCTGAAATCTATGCTATTCTGATACTCTCGGATCATAGCGAGAAACTCCCAGTTCGGATTTCCCGGATCTAAATTCATCAACGCTTCTTTTTCCTCCTTGAGCTCGGCCTGACGTTGTCTCCTCTCTTCGCGATTTTTCTTCAAACGCTCGACCTCCTTGACAACGTTCGATCGTCTTCCACGTCCGTTCTCGACCTGGGCTGGTTGTTGCGCAGCGACAGGCAGCTGCTGCTGCTGCTGCTGCTGCTGCGATGGCGGCAGCTGTTGTTGCTGTTGCTGTTGCTGTTGCTGTTGCTGTTGTTGTTGATGTTGCTGTTGCTGTTGTATCTGTTTCTGCTTGATCAACGAGGTCGAAGTCATATTCGACGTCATCGTTGGGGTCGGCGGAATGTTCTCCAATTCCCGACGTCCTGTCAGAGTCGTCACATTATCCGAATGACCGTTCACCGAAGAGGCTGGTGGCATGATGTTCGTCGGACGACCACCGGTCACCTGGCGCGATATCTGACGATTCGATCCAGCTGGAATTTTACAATTTATCTTTGAGTCCGGCGAAAGAGTATAATTGTTCGGATTCGAATGACATCGGGGAATTCGCGAGGTCTCCGAAAAAACTTGGGCTTTAAGATGGTCGCGTGAGTCCAGCGACGTCGTTACTTTCTCGTCGATTATTTTATTTCGCCTCTTGAAACAATAGGTCCACGGTACAAATTTCATTTTTTAATTTCTTTGTTTTATTAGATGCAGGTGAATTATTTATATAAAAGTTTAAGAGGGAGGGAGGGAGGATCGATAAGTTGTAATTTAGGTAAGAAAGATTGTCGAAGCGAACGTGGAAGCACCCTACTCGGACCGGTGTAGGCCGTGCACTGTCTACGCGAGGGGTCCTTGCCCTTGCGTTACCAGCTATAGAACTCGGACGTAGCTAGATTGTGGTCGTTGTAGCGTATGAATATCGATAGTCACGAGGGTGTGCAGCGCACGAGGTGAAATACATTGGTGTACTCGAGAGGGGCTAGACCGTAGGAAAGATTATTCACCCTGTGCCACGAGTACAATACGATGGCGTACATAGCCAGTAAATATGAACTTGTCCCGCAGTAATGTTTTTACTCCTATTACCTTTCTTCCCGAAAGGCACTGAATATCGATGGGTTTTTTTTTTTTTTTCTCCCCCATTGTTTGGCTTTCCTTTAACGGGAATGGATGGTCTGATGGAATGCTGGAAACAGAGAAAAAAAAATATATACATATATATATATATATATATATAAATAAATTTTTCGAGATCCGCGAGCGGCGTGCCGGTGCGATGAAGCAGAGGGATAAAATCGATGCAAATATTTTTTGTGAATACACGAAGATAAAAATAAAATAATCAAATACGATTTTTCCTGAAAGCGATGTGTATGGTACATGTATCGGAAGGGTGGCCGACGTGCTTTTTCGCATCTGATAACCTCATTATCGTGTAAAGCTCATTGCGGAGCCGGTCCAGATTGAGAAGATTCATTATTTGTGTGTTCGCCCGCGAGTGGGACAAGCAAACTTCGAGTCGCCACTGAAACTATATGACGGATGTGGAAATTTGACGTTTCAAAAGTTCGTTCGAAGTTTTTAAATACTCAAATGTTATTTAGTTTGATAAAAAGAGGTTACCGGCTCCAAAGGATTAATGCAAAAAATAAACTCGCAGTTTCTGTAGTGTGGTACTTCGGCTCGACTAAATATATTTGGTGGCAGTGGACAGATTGTGAAGAGAGAAAGTAGGGTGCGATAGGTTAATGGACAGGATAGAAGGGTAATTTAATGCATCGGCATGGTGGGTGCGCGTTACCGAAAGACGAGAGGTGACTCTCACAGGAAGCGTTGCGGATGTTAGGCCGTTTCTTGCGGTGTGACCGCCATGACGTCCCAGAGAGCCGTCCTCCGGGTTCTCGAGCTCGTCCACGCCCTCGTCCTCATCGCCCGAAGAATCCTGTCCGGCGTTTTTTTATTTAATTTTTTTATTTATTAATTTTTGTTTCCGGTTATCGCGAGTATGATCCATTCAAGACAAAGGAAACAATGAATAAGGTTTACCGAAATTTATTGAAGGGAGGAGGAGAGGAAAGGTGTTGAATGTAAAGAGTTTTCGATTTTTGTTTTTTTGTTTGTTCCGTGATGACGATTTTTAACAGGTATTCCGTAGCGTGGTCCAGGGTCGTCGAGATCCATGTGAGGCATCGGAGGAGCGTGAGCAGCGTCCATGGGTGAAGGGAGAAGAGACGTTACCAGGTTAGTAACTCGAGAGAGTTTAATTTAAGATCGTTCGTACGATACGATCTAAATGGCTAACGCGAGGCTCTCTTCTCGAAACGATACACGTTCATGTCTAAGGTCGTGGCTGCCATTAGCTCGGTTCGTTTATCGGAACGTTCGAAAATTCCGGGCAAGTAACAAATGGCTCGGGGATGAATGCAAGCAACTGACACCACTCTATGAATCCTCGCGACCGCTTTCCCTGCATCGTCACGTTTTCCTTAGTTTTCGTTCTTTAAACTTGAGTGACTTTGAGGGTTTCACATTTTTTAAATAAAAAACAAAATAAATATTGAATTTTTTGTTTGTACATTTTTCACCGGGTTCTCTATACCGGGGGAGAGTTCGATACGGTTTGGCACTAAATCGCGATTGCAAGATACATTTTGATTATTGTACCTGAAAGACGATCAGGTACTGGAACATGCTACTGGAACACACCGCGGTCGAGAGACCGGCACATTATTCCAGGCCGAGAGTGATGGAACAGGTTAGAGAACGTGGTAGCCCGGGCAACGTGTCAACAAAATTTCATTCCAAGTCGATAATAAACCATGTGAGGGTCCTACGTTCAGACACGATTGTACATTTCTTCTCTACTTTCGCTACACTCATTCAGCCCCAATTATTTTTATAAGAAAAATCAATCTGAGCCATTAACTTTAAAATGGTACTGAGATTAAAAATATCGTCGACAATTATGAAACTTTATTTAATTTTATTTAGATAATGATTTTTTTTTTTCGTTTTTTTTTTTTTTTTTAATGCGTCTCCGCCCTTTCAGTCGTGTCACCGAAATTAATTAAATTTTTCCATTATGCGACATTTTTATAATAATTAATATTAATAAAACATATATGTAACTCACCCTTGTTCGGATGGATGACAGCATGTTGTTCATCTGTGGAGGCGGCATGGATTTCGAGGCGAGTTCTGGATTGAGAGCGAGGATCGCATCGATCTCCACCTGCAACGGAAATCGAGTTCTTGGTAAAAATAAAAGAAAAGAAAAGAAAAGAAAAAAAACGTACGGTAAAGACAGATTAACGATTAAGATATAGGGGAGAGCGGGGCAAAATGGGGCAAAATGGGGCAACGGAGCAAAACGGGGTTTTTGGGCAAAACGTCATTTTCCAATAATTTTTGGATGCCCGAATTCGCCCTATCGGATACATCAGGCTTTTCGGCCCAGTTTTGTCACCCTGTCCGATCCAAAAATGATTGGAAAATTTAGTTTTGCACAAAAACCCCGTTTTGCCCCGTTGCCCCATTTTGCCCCGCTCTCCCCTACGCTCTAAGCTTGCTATAATAAAACCGAACCTTTCGTCGCGGTATCAGGCTCTGTGATAACATGTTCACTTGTATGTTAGTCGTGATTATACCTCTCAATAACGGGTAAATATATATATATATATATATATATGCATATATATATATATATATATATATATATTTCGCGAACCGTCAACTCCAATTATACTCGTCTTTCTATTTTAATGGAAAAGAACCGGACAAGTTTTTCAAGCACTAAACGCGATTGAATTTCGATAGGAAAAAATGAAAATAAAATTTTATCTCAATCTTGAAACAGGAAGCTCGGGGAGCGAGTTGATTTCCAGGAGCTCGCTTCGCAGGTCCCGTCAAACTGGCTTGTGAAGAAGACCATCCGAAATAGAATCGCGTTCCCAATACGCGGGGCACAGGTTGCCACTCTTTGGTATTGCATAAGCCACTGTATTGAAAATAGAACGTTTAACCATGACCTACGGTTGGGGGGTTTACGATGAAAAATAAATGAGAATTGTTTTGCACCATAATCCGTAAAATTATTCGGTTTACACCAGAGGAAGGCTGCGCATAATCCTATCACGCGGTAATCTGCAGCTGTCGATACACCGATACCTTGAGAAATGGAAGCGCGAATTTAAAACGTAAAACAATGTGGCAAACGCCATTTTGCTTCTTGGCCGTCCAAAAGTAATAAATTTCCGAAACACAAGGTCCACTTGAAAAAAATTTTACGACATTTTACGCAAAGCCCTTTGTGAGCCGAGCTGAAACTGGGATTTATTCAAGAGGAAGTTTAGACGTGCTGTCAATAAAATAAAATTATTTCTTTAGGATATTGATTTTGATGTATAGCATTTCCAAAACTGAAGCGTTCGATAAATTAAAGAATAATTTTTTTTACTGACCTCTTTCCCTTTGGTCTCCCCTTTCTCGAACCATTCTACGGTGACACTGCGCTGCTCCCAATTGACACCGGAGACAATTGCCGAGTGTATGCGACCTGAAACAAATAAACAGTAATTATGAGTGTTGCACCAAGTTTGCTCGGCTGTAGCCATTAATTTCGGTGGAGGGTAATGAAATTATAGGATTTGACAATAAAGCCACGATGCAATTGCAGGTGGCTGGCGTTGCAAAAAAAGAAGATGAGAAAAAAAAAAAAAGAGAAAAAAAAAAAAAAAAAAAAAAAAAAAAAAAAAAAAAAAAAAAAAAAAAAAAAAAAAAAAAAACTGCCGGTAAAAACGAACGCGACCACTCTCTTTTACTCGAAGGAACGCGTTTTGAGCCTTCGCCAAAAACAATATTGCAGGAACAATACAGAATGTTTCTGCAATGAAAATGTGGATTTTTTTGTTGTTGTGTCGATTGCAACCAAAATGAAGATTGTAGATGTCAGTCTCATTTCCCCCCATACCCCTAGATATCGCACACCCAGTTTCTTTTGCACACTCTGACTTGGTCACTCGGCGCACGCTTGCCAAGTGTTATCTTGAGATGCGGTAGTCTCTCGAGACCCCTATATTTACCGTCGGTAAAACAAACCACGATACCACAACTCTTTTACCGACATCGCATTTGGTATTTTGGACGGTTTCGTGAGCAATCGCATGAAAAATTTAATCGTCGAACGGAAATATTGTTTAATACTTGGCACTTGGATCTCTTCCTCCGAATCTTTGCTTCCCCGACTCTTCGTCGAAGACTCAGGGATCTGTGAATTCGGAATTGACTTGTTCTCGCTCGAGTCTTTGTTGTAACCAAATTTGGTTTTTCCCCGGAAGGGGAAAAACCCTCCGAAAAGTTGTTCATTCGGTCCGATGTCGTCGGTTGAGTCGGACCGATCTTTGGACGGCGAACCGATCCTCATTCCTTCTTGACCTTTAACTATACAACTCGTACCCTCTTCATCACAGTTAAACCTTCTTCCTGAAACCCGCTCACTTGTTTTTTCATTTTTCATCGCTGCATCATCGCTGTTCGACTTGGGATCGCAAATATTTTCCAATGTCTCATCGGATGTATTCGACTGATGTTCTTTTAGAAGAGCCACAAGTTTTGCGGTCTGAGGATTAGTCTCAATACAATCTCGTTGGAGACGTCTTTCATCGCTCTTCCTTTTCTTGGATTCTTTTTTCTTCTTTCCTCGGTTGTTTTTACAAAGATTTTCCGAGCCCGGGGCCCGCGAGCCGCAGACACACTTGCTCAACCAATCCATAACGATGAAAGGTCAATTTTTGTTGTTATTCTGTCAAATTTTGTACCCGTCCGATATCCGACATGGTCTACGTGTTATCCGCCTCACGATCACAGAACACATTCGGAGACACTTTTAAGACTGTTGGAGCGTCGAGATTTTATAAAATAACACACAGTTCTCAATGGCTCTCGGTACAACGCGATCCGACCGCGAATCGCTCCCTCGGCGGACTCTTGAAAACGAGCAAGCAACGAGATTCGAGAGAGGCCAGCGGAGCGGATCGGATCGGATCGGCGATAGAGCGAACGAACGAAGCGAGCGAGCACGATCGACTGACAGGATTCCCGGTGCGTCCGATTCATAAGCTCGTTTATTATGACGCGAGAGACGGAGCGATCGACGGAGAGGAATTTTACGCTCTTTGCCCCGTGGAACGGTTTCCTATCCGGCAACGAACCTCCCAACAAAACAACAGGAAAGGTATTGTTAAATAGACTTGACGGAAGTGATGGTATGTCTCTCGTCGGATCTTTGAAATTTCGTTTGTTCTCATTATCAACCTTATTTCTTCATCGAGCCATTTTGGATTTTATTGTCATTGGTTGATGATAATGTAGGGGAGAGCGGGGCAAAACTAAATTTTCCAATCATTTTTGGATCGGACAAGGTGAAAAAACTGGGCAGAAAAGCCCGATGTATCCGATAGGGCGATTAAAAAAAAAAAAAAAAAAAAAAAAAAAATTAACCAAGAGACCAAAAAAACAAAAAAAAAAAAAAAAAAAAAAAAAAAAAAAAAAAAAAAAAAAAAAAAAAAATGTTGTTTAAAACTTTGGTCTTTTGAAATCGGCGATGGTTTCGAATGGAATTGTCTTCCGGTGCGAGGGACAGAGAGTCAATGATGCGCAGTAATAACGTCCTTCTGGGCTCGGGGCTCGAACGGCATTAAATTTAACCGACAGCATCCTGCCGCCGCTCCGTCGCTGGAGCCTCGGTGCGCCATAAAGCGACACACCGAGTACATAAACACACGAGGATGCCAGAATCGATACCCTGCGTTTCACCGTGCTGTCTGCGGATATGAGACACACGCCGATATGCAAAATAATAACAATATTGTAAAGCAGCACGTGTCGCGGAGGAGAGTCTAATGAACCGCTAATTATTCTCGCACTGTCAAAGACATTTTCATAAATGGGATTCACAATTCACAATTTCATCGATCGAATTACCAAATTTATAACAGAAAACCTTCATCAAGTTATAGTAAAATAAAACAACAACAAAAAAGGGCGTAGTTAGAGGCTGAATCGCAGAGACGCGCCCGAGAGCTCTCGACACAGCTGGTTTTATCCTGTTTTCAGGTCGTGCAATAATCGTACCTGAGTCGACAGGGCCAATTTTTTAAATCCCAGCCGCAGAACCGCAGCAACCTTGACCTTTATTCCGCCGCGGTGTCGTCGCCTGCGCGACTGCTGTTTATGGAGGAATTGCATAATAACCCACTGCGTAAATCGTAGATATATTTAGAGGGAAAAAAGAACAAAAAAAACAATGATTCATCTTCGATTGGTTCAATTCCTATACCGACACAGTAGATAGGTATACGGCTGCTTCTGATCGTAACGCTCTGCGGGAACACGACACAACTATGAGAACTGCGAGTGGCAAGAAATAGTTCTTGCCGCTAACGATCGAGGCGCCAGTTACAGGAGGTCACATTTTACCGACGAGTCTAATCCGACGGCACGGTGTACGTGGACACTGTCGAGGCATCGGACATCGATCTCCCGGTGTGAAAAAAAAAACAACAACAAAATGTAATTACATATATTATACATCTTCAAGTAACGTTCTCTTTCGGTACTTGCCCCGACTTTCGGTGCCACTTTCACCATCTTCGACATATTCAAACTGACGCGAATCATTGACATTTTCAAGGTGCCTCGACGGTCGAAGACACCGCAGTAATTCTGGCGTTAGGCCAGAATCGAACGATTAACTGCTAAATTTACAGAGCTGTCGGACCAATTTAATCGTGGATCATTTCGACTTTTGGCTCTATTATCATTCAATAGTTGGAAACATTTTTCAAATAAAGTCTTTTAAAATTAAAAAAACAATTGAGGTAGCCAACGAATGGTTTTATAACATGAGAGCTTGAGATATATGCTATATATAGAGTCAATCGATTCGTTAACAAAGAAGAAAAAAAATAATAATTCACCTTCCAGTTTTCAGTGGGTGTATGGGAGTCCATTACCAAAATAATGAAACACTTGCATTTTAATCTAATGTTTTTCTTCTTTTACAAACGAATTATTTGCAGTATTATACAGGACAACTATAGACAAGTTCCTTTTCCTGCGGCATGAATAGAAATCCGGTGTCGGCTGATAGGTGAGCAAATCGCGATATCGAGAATAACTTTATGTAACGCCGAGGGATTGTACAGCGACGCCGAGGTAAATTTCGAAAAGAAAAAACAAAAATAAAAAATAAAAAAGTATAACGCTCGCTCATGATGAAGATAGCTCGAAAGTAAACGTGTCCGTCGAAGGATAGGAATATTGCGCAGAGAAGGGGGAGGGAGGCTTTTTATATGCTAGCTGAGCTCGCGAATCGACGAGCCACTCGGAGACAATGCGGTCGCGACACTCGAGGTGAATGGATTCGCGAAGAAAGGATAAAACTGCAGCACTCGGGGGAGAGGGACGACTGAGCGACCTCCATTCTCGAAAAATTTTGTCCTCCCATTTTGATAAAGTTTGTGAAGAAAAATGTATCGATAACCATCTTGGGCTCTTGGATTAAAGAGTACCCATTTCCGATTTATAAAAGAAATTCTTAGCTCTCGATCCGTTCAACAATTTGCGTCACCTTTCTTCGTTCAGTTTTCAATTTTTTAAAACTAATTAAATGACATTAAATACCTAGGCTGCGTTTTTATAGTGTCAAAATGTATGGCTCAAAGGGTCAAAGGAGGCAACACCTGCGAGTCATTCGAGTTTGATATCGCATCGCGTCAGATCTGTCCCTTCCTGCCACCGCCCCCATTCCCCCCCCCCTCTCCCCAGCTAACCATTACGTACCATTATGGGACTCGGATCTATTTTCGGCCTAGCTCTATTTCGATCAAGCAGAAATCTAGAGCTCGCTCTCTCAGTGAACAGATACTTACTTTCGGTACCATAAGGATCCAAGAATAGCCCCTGAATAGCAAATCCGTCCTCGCGACCGGAGCGCATTTTTTTCTTTGTTATTTATCATGCACTCGGTTAATCTGCGGAAAGGCTCTTACGAAATTGCCGGGAAATAAAAATAAAATAAAACTCGCATAGTCCTTGTCCGAAAGCATCCCGAGACGAGCGAGGCTGCTAGTCGACAAGTTCCATACGTGGGCGATGTGGCCTTATAAGGACGCCTGTACATCAGAGCCGATTCCATCGTCTATCTTCGATTCAATCCTTATTCTACAGTCTTATTTTCACCACATTAGTCAATTTTTTTATCGACATCATTCATTTACGCGGAGATCGATAAATAAAAATAAAAAAAAAAAAAAAATTGTATCAGCCCTTTGATTATTTGTCATTCGACAAATTTTACCCACAGATCGTTACCCAGTTTTACCCAGTACTGGTAGGGTATCGATTTCAAGCGTCCTCGCCGGGGCATAGAATCGCCATTACCAAGGACGTATAAATAATTGATAATCCTTCCGCATTACGAAAAATACACTCGGTCAACAGGATCATTCCAGGGCAAATATCCGAGAGTTTATTCTCGTCTCGGGCCTCTCCCGTGCATCGCTGCTCCACGAATTGCCTCTTTGTCTTCGGTGTGGTAAACTATTTCGTCGGATAACTGAGCATCAATTCTTTAGCAGGCAGCCTCTCCTTCATGCCATGCTCTCTTTTAATCACATTTGGCGATCGAGCAGGGCAATTGTGTTTTATATATATATTTTACTAAACTGAAATATAACAACAAATGGCGCGAAAGTTATTTCTTTTTAATTATTAAATTTAAGAAAAATCATTTTTCCTCCTTATAAAGATTACAAAAAGCCCAAAGCATTCACCATTATAATAAATAAAGAAAAAAATTATAATGAAAATAATATCTGTGCTAACAAAAATTCTCTAATCCTAGACGTTGAATGTTTTCGACGTTCGAAGTGGAGTATTTTCTGTATCTCGCTAGTTCAAAGGACTCAGAGTGATTCTATTAATCTGCGTTAAAGTATTCATGCGATTCGCAGTGAACGAGAAATTTTGATACAAAGGAGGAGTTGTAATTTGCCGAGATCGACGGAGTAGTTTTACTGCTGGTAAGAACAGTGTGTAAATATAGCCGTGATTACTTAGAAACTCCCACGCGAAAATTTCAATTCGCCATACACTGTGTACGCCCATTCGCACAACTAGTCAAAAACTTCCCGTCCACCTCGCATAATAATCTACAAGCATTTATTTTTATTTTTTCAATCGGCCTAGACCGATTAATTAGAAATATTAAATGAACCTCGGGAATCGCTGGACCTCACGGTAAATATACTCGCGGAGATTGATCTCTTATTTTTTAAACATTTTCAAATGGACGTGAAAAACCCACGCGATAATTATTCCGCAGTTCTCATCGAGCATCAGGCATGGCACATACGTGCGAGACAAGTTTGACGGGGGGAAGCCAACGAGGTGAGCAAGGGGAAGTTGGCGTGCAAATGCATGCGTGTGCGTACCGTGCGTCCGTGAGAGGCCCGAGAGAGCGGCCACGACGGCTGCTGTCGGGTAGGAGCCATTAGGAAACCCTCACCTTTCTTGGCGCACGCTCTGACTCATTCGACAACCGAAGTAAATAAAACCGTACCGATTATCTTATGAAGCGTCAACTCGGTGTGATCGTTTAAGGTTCTCGAAACCGATACATTTCGTGCCCGACTATACCCTCAAATAAACACATCCATTAACAACAACAACAACAACAACACAACAACAAAACGTTTAATTATATGAATATAGTAGTTATTATTAAACTTTACTTGGTCACCAAAATCTTAACAATAACAATATTTTTCATTTGTTTCTTAAACGATATACAGTATTAAAGTTTGTAATTGTACGAATACGAGGAATTAATTTTTTTTTTTCCCGACTACGCTAAAAAGGCCCCATTTCATGCCTGCAACGGGGGTGGAAAGAAAGGCGATTCTTGACTAGCAGGAGGAAAAATCACTTTCCCTCCCGCTCGTCAAGTCTCAGCCAATTTCCATCCCCGTTCCAGACATAGAAATATGACGACTTTTTAGCACAGTCGGGAAAAAAAATAGCGTACGCCCCTCGGGAGGAAGAGTCTTTTCACCTCGTGTGAATTTCTGTATGAATCAAACTTCGCACTCGGTGAAAAGACGCACTTTCCTTCCTTGTGGCATAATGTACTAATTGTTGTACGAAGGAGATTATTTGTAAAAAAAATAAAAATAAAATGTATACAATTTTCCCGAGTGTCTCGAGTGTCCCGGCCACCTGGCTAGCAAAGGAGGCCCATGAGGAAAGGCTATCTTGTAGCGACATTCGATCGGCACAACGCCGTCGTACGTTACTTTTCCATTGATCGCGTGCTAGTGCTGCGGTCGTAGCCGAGCCGTGGAAATTCTCGGCACGTCGGCAACGACTTGGTTACTACCGCTCGAAACACGGCTATGTGGCTGTGCGAGTTCGTCCTGCGGTCACGTGGCTACACCTTGATATTTAATAATACGGAACTCCGAGCAAAACCGAGCCTAGAATCTAGAATGCATGCTGCAGCATGGGTTTCTCGCGTTCATCACGGCTAATCCACTCGTACTGTCGATTACCCCTCCTTATTTTTACGGGAGTGTGAATTCTATCACCGAGGCGAGTAACCATCAACTTGAAGAAACATTCATTTAGTAGAGGCGGGTGCAATCGAGTGTTTAACTGCGAAGGGAGTAGTACCCCATTGTCGGCCGCTGCGACAGAAACCAGTAAAGTAAAGTAGATCAATTATGCCATTCTCCCCCTAACACTCCGCCAGGCGAATTCGGTCTGCACGATCTGCATCTATGTGACACACGATGCAACGGCAATTTCATTTCGATAAAACGTAAAAAAACAAAAACAAAAAAAAACAACAACAACAACATCATCAACAAAAACAATTTATTGTTTGAATGAGGTATTCATTAAAAATGCTTCAACTAATCATTTTAAAGGCGTTAACGATTTGTGAGGCGTTATATATAACGCCTTCAATTCGTCTCTAACGAGACAATAACCACCGGCGTTTGTTTCGCGCCAGTATTCTAGATTGAGAGTGGCGCGCTTCGGGTATGTGAAAATATGCATTCACTTAAGAACGGAACGGACACTTGTCACGTTCGTGACAGAGGGACGAGTATTACGAGTTAGACTGGTATTTAAAGGCAGTTTGGTGATATTATCCCGAAATCTCCTTTCAAAGACGTGGGACCTCGATTAAACAAAAACGCCGCAACAGTCGACGGTATTTTCTGAAACAGATTCGCGAGGGTATTAAGAAAACGTCAATTTTCCATTCGGAAATGCCGAGAGGCAACATACATACGGATATGGATACCTTGAACCGACAGTGAAGCGTAGAATAAAAAACAAATTCATACATTTATTTAAATTGTTAAATTTCACTAATCTCTGTTTATCCTATGCCGGTCATAGTTTTGTAGAGACAAGTTCTCGCAAATTGCAACACCCTACACTGCCATTGTGCCCCGCAAAGGTTCGTTACTTCCAAGGGCAACAGCATTAAAATGTCTATGTTCGAAAAGATCGAATCTTCCCGTGTTGTTAAAAACGAACGAGAAAATTTCCCGAATATGGAAACGATCGGCGGGCGGGCGCGATTAGCAATGTATGAAAAAACCGGTTCAAGCCGGTCATGGCGTTTGGATAGCCCACGCGCGAGTGAGTACCCATAGCCAGCAAGGAGCAAAGGAAGGAGAGAGGCATAGCGGCGAGCAACAACGGGGCAGCGGCACACGAAAGAACCGTGGGACTGGAGGTCTAGAGCTCGAGTTTTGCTCGCTTGGTGCCGTGGCGAGCCGCGAAGCGACAGACAGACATACACACACACACACAGAGAGAGAGAGAGAGAGAGAGAGAGAGAGAGAAAACGGTTGCAAACGAGGGGTTCGGACTACGTCACGAGCGAGAAAAGGCTTCGTCTCTGCGCTATACAAAATAATAAACGAACTGAGCTATTTTCTTTTTCTCGTAGACTAAATAAATTCGTTTCGAAATGCGATAATAAACAAAAATGTACTCACCATCGGTTCTTTTGATGTTTATGCTCGTTCCAGTCTCGATGTTGCACATGCCGTGGTCCATGGTCATTTAATATATTTCGCACGGCGAAATTCACCGACGCACCATGAACGAAGATAAACGAAATCCGTTAATTTTCCTCGTCGCGTGATGATGAAATCTCGGAATTATGCACGTCGATTTATAATCATTCGTTCGAGGAACGAAACGTTTGTAGCACCGAGGAGCAGCTGAGCAGTGTCGTGAGGCGGATAAGACACAAGAACCGGCGCGCCTCTTATGCGAGACACAGTCGTTCTCTCAGAGCGGTTGACAGTTACGAATGCGTGAGCATTCAAAAATCCTGGTGTATACGCGCGTTTGTGTGCGTGCGGTGAGAGATCCACTCTATGCGACGGGGGCACACGATCTCCGATATACAATTACAAAGCCCAAAGGCACGCCCGTGTTTCCAACGTTTCCTCTGGTACAGCACAAGCCGCACGTGAATCAATCGCTCGCGTACACGACTAACGCTGCGGCGAGGTTAGTTACTCACGGTTTACTCACTCGACGGGCGATGTATCAACATCGAGGTTCGGCCAATTTCTCCGGCGATCCTGATACCGTTTGCTTTTTGAGCCGGGATACAATGCCAGTGTCCGTTATTGACAACGGAAAGACTGCGAGCGCCAGCTCCCGGTCGACTACTTGTCAGTCGACATCTCGGGAGCGTTTGGCAAAACGCTCGTAACGAGAGCTTCGTGGACATCGGTGAGAACAGCGCCGCAATTGGCGGAGAGACTATGCGCCCGATGGATTTTGTCCAAATAATAAACGTGTCGGTAAGACAGATCGCGTGCGTGATTATTTTTTTTTTTTAATTTTTTTTTTCTAATTCACAAAATGTCTTTTATTTTTTCACAAGTTTACGCAAGAGGATTTATCCTTTATTTACAAGTTGTTTTATCCATTTCATTGTGGTATTGTGCTCTTGTGTTGTATATTTTCGTGTATCCGTTTATATACACGATACTCACGAATTATAGAGATGCTTGTACGTCGTCGCGTGTCTCACCCACAGTTTCAATTCATTCACATTTACAGGACCACTTTGAGTGAGTAACTCCATTATGTGTCTTGTACTGAAAATAAACGAAACATGAGTACTCGGACAGATACGTAAAGGGTCCTGTAATACAGATCTTACGCGGCTTCCTCCTTTGACTTTTCCAGGGGCGGGGGCAAAATGCCACGTTTCTTGGCTTCGAATACCTGTTGACCATAAGAAATACCAAGCTTTAATCCGTTTATCTGACAACATTGTGCACGTTAAATATCTCCTCCGTCTCACCTCGCGAGCCCGCTCCACAATGTCCTCGTTCAGACCGACGCTCTTTGCTACCGAATGGGCGAAACTGCCAACGGTGTTTCCGTTTATCAGACGGTGAAGAAAAATCAAGTTGTCCTTCTCATCCGTCAAAAATTCAAAGGTCTGCAAATAATTGAGCGAATTAAAAAATTCAAGTTAAAATTGCTGTCATCATTTAAATTATTCAATTCATTTGATTACTTGAGCTTGAATCATTGGAATTTGCGGCAAAAGTTTTAAGACCCTCTGTATGTGAGTAGCGGCGAAGATGTGAGGACAATAAGGCCCTCGATCGAAAAAAAAAAAAAAAAAAAAAAAAAAAAAAAAAAAAAAAAAGAGAAAAAAAAAAAAAAAAAAAAAAAAAAAAAAAAAAAAAAAAAAAAAAAAAAAAAAAGGAGCCTCGAATAAAGATTAAAGCAAATATTTATATATGCATATATACACAATTAAATCGTTATTCGTACTTGTCTCAATGCCAGGAGGAAAGAACTCGTGTTCTGTTCGAGACTGTCGAGCGAATTAATCTGAGTAAGGATGTGAGTTACTATGCCGATCGTAGCCGATTCGGCGGGCACGAAACTTCCTATGTGAGCCATGAAGACGATCAGAGCGACCTGTTTGAGATATACACTTTTGCCAGAGGCGTTGGGACCTGTGAGAATCTTCACGAGACTGCTGTCCTTTCCCGAGAGCGTATCGTTCGGCACAAAAGTAGCGAGAAGCTCCTTCAACGGATGTCGGCCGCGCTTTATGTCTATCACTTGGTTGTCGACTGTCTCCGGCATTACGTAGTTGTGATCGCGCGCTACCATCGCGAAGGACAACAGCCTGAATTAAAATATATCACGTTATTTAATTTGTCAAATATTTACGAATTATTGAGTGATCAAAGTCTTTACTGAGATATTCTTTATTAGAACTTTAATTCCTTACGTGTCCAACTCGGCACATAGTTCTATAGATTTCAGCAGCGGTCCCAAATATTTACTGATGTAACGCACCAGTCGACGAATTATGTGACTTTGGCGATTGATTATTTTCAGTAGAACATCGCCAACTGTGTCGTCTAGCTCTGTAATAAAATATAACTCAATGCAATTTGAGAAGAGACGGTAAAAAATTTGACAATTCTCCTATCCCTTCGTTAATAATCTCCGAGACCCCTGGCTCCGTCGCTCTTGTAATGTCGTATTCCGTTGATGCTAAACTTGAACTCCAGTCCCGGTACTGTGTCATATTTCGGTGGTTCACCGTCCCAAATAGTAACCGCTAAAACGTAACGGATATCCGGCACGTATATCATCCTGCAACCTTCCATAACCAGAGCGTACTTTCTTATGTCCTTCTCCGCCATTTCCGTGAGCATTTGCGGCAGTCGCTGTCTCGTGTTGTTCACTGTTTCATCATAAATACAATGAAAATTAAAATTCATAATAATTTAGTTGTCAATAATAATTTATGTCACTCGGTGGGTAAATGGCGGTTTTTTCGCACGCTTCGCGTGCCAAACCCCCCTTTTTGCACCTTGTGAAATAAAATTTTGTTCGATACTCGTGCAAAAAACGTTTTCTGAACTCATGTGATAGCAACACTCGCCTTCGGCTCGTGCTGCAAACTCACACTCGCCAGAAAAAGTTTTTTCACACTCGTAACGAAATGTACTAATAAAATAAAACTTAAATAGAAATCCGGTACGGTTTTAAGCTATACCTACACTCGTCCAATTCGGGATCAACGCCAGCCTTGATTACGAGTTTTTGCTGAATTTTGCTAATTTCCAAGTCTACAATGTAATCGATGAAGTAACGGATTATGTGCATCTCGTCAGTTATACCATCGGCGATTTTAGCAAACAGCGAATTCACGTTTCGATGATTCGAGCACATATCCCCAATGGAAATCACTTGGGATAACGTCTAAAAAATATAAAATTTATATTTTGCCATTTAAACGAAATTTCATTTTATTTCACTTTGAATGTAATTAAATAACTTGTAATCAAAATAAATAAAAAAAAGTTTGTGAAAACCTTGTATAGTTTGTTCCAATGTGAAACTTTGGCTTGAGGCGCCGAGTATCGATGCAGAATGCTCGACGGCAGGCGATAGATGTGGGCCAAACAGACCTTGAGACTCTCAGCGACGTTCCGATTGTTCGGATCCAAGAAAAATCTAATAATATCGAATCTCCAATTGAGAGTCGCTATATTTCTTGTCGGATGTCTCAGCAGCTTCCACAGATACTGACTTCCCGGTTGAGACTGACAGCGATTCAATAATGTGAAAAGACTCGTGCCTTGAGTCTTGGAAGCGTGACTGCCTAATTTGAAGAAACTTGGGTGAAATCTAGACTGCATGATGCCCAGGTTCTTGTACGTGTCGTCGTCGATCATTACCAGATCCTTCCTGAATTTGCAACAACAAAAAAAAAAGAAAAAACAATAATTTTTGTTCAACATGTTTCTAGTTGATTATAAAAGTTTATTTATTTGTCTGCATGTTCCGTAATGAAAATTTCACCCTCCCCACTCGTGTTGGAAACAATAAATGAGAAAAAAGTACACTCACATCATGACGTAATTCAAGTCAACGAATTCGGCGTGTCCGGAAGGATCGAGAGCGAGATCGTTCCAGTTGACATCGACGTATTTGAGAAGCAGACCGAGGGCATGAATCATCAGTCGAGATTTGAAGTTTAGGAAGGAATTCAAGAAAGTCGATCTCTCAGCGTTTGTCGCGTCCGCCGGTTCGCAGTTCAATTTTAAACACTGAACTCTGTGATAGCAATTATCGTAGCTGTGCTCGTTTTTCGGCATCAATTTTAGGGACACGCGAACAAGACCGCTCGTCGACGATGACATCGATGTTGAGGCGTCGATGTCCTCGTTCGGCATCGTGTCCGCGACGATCAATTTTTTCATGATGTCGAGAAAATCGTTCGCAACGCCCGTTATCGTTATCACGTACCGCGGCTGGCACTGTCTGTAGAGCGCTTTTGTTATACCATGATTTTTGTAGTCGTCCATCACATCGTCCATCACGAACAATTCCGACGTCCGAACGTTGTAGTACGCCGCGCCCAAATGACCTTTCATCCATATCATGGACAGTATGATCTGTGGAAACGAATACGCCTAATCGTCGTAATAATCTTTAATTATATATTATCTTTAATCGAGTTCAACTTCAATAGTGAAGTGCTGTTTTCGTGCTCTTTCTGTCGCTCAATGGGAAAAAAAAAAAACAGCTCTGACCTCGTCAGGCTCGTCTTCCGAACCAACGCTATGTGTTTTTTTGTTGCAGGTCGCTCCGTAGAGTGCGGCCTTTTTCTTATTTTTTTCTTCAGTGTCGGTCGATATTGTTTCGCCGTCATCGTTGCTACTCTCATCCAACAGACCCTCGAATCTCGCCCGCCTTTGCAGTCCGTTACGTGTCAACGACGCTTATCCTCATAGTTCTTTTTTTTTTCTAATTCTCATTTACTTACAGAAATTTGTCGGTCAACCGCTGTGAAATCGGAGAACTCTGTTCGCTCGTGGTTGCCGGTTGACAGCTCGAACTGGACGATATCATGTTTTCAATTAGTCGCGAGACAAATTCAAACTTCACCGTCCTATCGTGTTGGGATCGTAGAGTAAACTGATGGTGATGAGACGCCGGGTCACCGGACACCGCACATTTTCAAAGCTGCGCGCCACTGGTTGATTAAACGAGGGGTACTAAAAACTATATAT
>JAPYZD010006354.1:0-10429 GCA_030522725.1 Ichneumoninae sp. B BG-2022a | reverse complement strand
TTTCCGCACCGTTTTCTCGTGTCTTTGGTACAATTTCGAATAGTTAACATTTGTCATTTGTAACACAAATTTTGAAATCAGCATTTCTTCTTTTTTGATAAAACGATCAGATTCCTTCGTATGTGTGTTCCCGTGATTTGTGCCCTCTTCCATCATCACCCACGTGTTCTCTCGGATGAGAAATCAGTTGTAGAGTAATCAGCATTTCTTTTTTTTTTTTTTTTTACAGATTTTCCACAACAGACCTTCGGTCAGCGTTCGAGAAGTTCCTACAAAATGCTTGAGCTTTGAAGTGGACGAAACTCGATTGGCAGTAATTACCGGGTACTTTTCACTCCACTCCTCCGGTATAGCATTACGTATGCCCAGAGCGATCCGGCCCAGAGTGCAGCCAGCTCGAAGATAATATTACGCTTTCCAAAGTGTGCTCGCGTAAATTCCCTCCGCTCTGCTGGCGATGTGTGTGGCCTGGTGTGTGGGTTCCCGTGATTTCTGCCGGCTTCCATCCCCCCCCCCCCCCACATATGCTCTCTCGGATGTGGTTTGTGACGATATACTATATCGTAGTTGTAACGCATCAGTACAATGCCCTCTTATTGCCAAGTGCACTGGCACCGAAACCATTTATTTCGTATTGTTCCGAAGGATCTAACAACCCTCGCCGGGTCGTTAACTCTGCATGCTGCTCGCTCCTCGTTGAGCCTACCTACTTGCCTCCTCCCGCCCAAAACCCCACTCCCCTCTCGTCTAGATCTTCTCTTTCGCGCCGCTCCGCAAGCGAGTAGTGCAATTTACCACCTGCTAAATTCTTCACATTAAATCGCTCCGGAAAGGATAAAATTTTTCTTCGACTCAATCCAATCTCCCTCCGTGTCTCGGACTGTATACCCTTTTTTGTCATCATGCTTAACCCCCCTCTTTATCTACATCTTCCTTCCTCGTCTAGATCTTCCCCCCCCCCTCGTCTAGACCTTTCCCCCTTTGTCTAGATTTTCTCCCCCTCGTTTAGATTTTTCCACTCTCGTCTAGATCGTTCCCTCTCGTCTAGATCTTCCACTCTATTCTAGATCTTCCACTCTATTCTAGATCGTCCACTCTCTTCTAGATCTTCCACTCTAGTCTAGATCTTCCATTCTCGTCTAGATCTTTCACTCTCTTCTACATCTTCCAGTCTCTTCTAAGTCTTCCACTCTCTTCTAGGTCTTCCACTCTCTTCTACATCTTCCACTCTTTTCTAGATCGTTCACTCTCGTCTAGATCTTCCACCCTCTTCTAGATCGTTCACTCTCGTCTAGATCGTCCACTCTCTTCTAGATCGTCCACTCTCTTCTAGATCGTCCACTCTCTTCTAGATCTTCCACTCTCGTCTACATCTTCCACTCTCGTCTAGATCTTCTACTCTCGTCTAGATCTTCCACTCTTGTCTAGATCTTCCACTCTCTTCGAAATCTTCCACTCTCTTCGAAATCTTCCACTCTCTTCGAAATCTTCCACTCTCTTCGAAATCTTCCACTCTCTTCGAAATCTTCCACTCTCGTCTAGATCTTCTTCTAGATCTTCTCCCTCCCTCGTCTAGATCTTCTCCCTCCCTCGTCTAGATCTTCTCCCTCCCTCGTCTAGATCTTCTCCCTCCCTCGTCTAGATCTTCACTTTCGCGGCCCCGCCGGCGTGAAGTGAAATTTACCACCTGCTAAATTCTTCGCATTAAATCGTTCCGAAAACGATGAAATTTTTCTTCGACTCAATTCCTCTCTCTCCGTGTCTCGTACTGTATTCTTTTTTTTCCTTTCTCATTTCTTCCTTTTTCCTCTGCCAGTCTCAACCCTTCGCCAAGAGAGTCGAGTATCTCGGTGGAAGCGACAAGGTACCTTATCGATTGGTATCCGGTCTCGCCCCGGTCCGCCTCTCCTCTTCTTCCCTCCCGATTTCGTCGCGCTCGTGGAAAATATTCTTCTCGTGGCCGACCATCCACAGTCGGCGAGGGGAGAGAGGGGGGGCGGCCAGTGCATTCCCCGAGAAAAGTATATTTTCACGAGATAGGTAATGGCCCACGATAACGCACCCAAGCTACCCTCACTTACGATAAGAGAGACACAGTTGCCGCCTTCTGCACATGAAAAACGAGAAGCCCATCAAGTAGCGAGCACCAAGCCCCGCGCCAAGAGCTTCAATCTTGGTACGAATCTAAATAGAAAGTGCCTTTTTTTCATTTTCATTTTTCTTCTCTTTTTTTTTTACTTTTTTTTTAATTCATATAATTTCATACTTTCATAGTTTCCGGTGCAGCTTGAGAGCAAGCCGCGACCGCCAGAGCTTTCGGATATTATATAAAGTCACACTGGTTTAACGAGAGAGGGGTGGGCTTTGAAAGTGCACCGAGCGAAGTGCTCCGGGGGTCGCGATGGATTTTTTTTTTTTTTTTACCGATAAATTACGCACCGCTGTCTATAGCGGCGAAGGGACATTGCACGAGAGGCGCGCGGACCTACAAAACATAGAGACGGAGTATATCGATAAAGTGCCCGTTCGCGCATAAAGTTCGACAGCTAAATATAAAGGCTCGGTGCGTGGATTGCAGATGGAAAAAATTGATTTCTCGGAAAAGAGACGATAAAACGTTCTCTTTTGATGTATTTTTTTTTTCGCAGCGTCCTCTCGTGCCTTTCCGGGAATCGGTTGAAGAACAGGTGTCCATCGAAGGCGCATGCGCGAGATCGTTCGATCCCAACCCACATAACAATTGGACGACATATATTTACGTCGTAAATAGATCGTAAAAAAACCGCGGACTTCTTGAGGAAATATGTCACAGATCGGCGTTTTTTGATGGTGGGCGGTGGTGGGGGGCATTTTTCTAGCATTGGCTGAGGCCTGGATATCTGTTCGTATACAGGTTCGAAGCTCCTTCAACTCAGCTCGATTTTATTTTTTTTAATGCCTCCCTAATAATGTTTTAAGGTAAACGTTCCAGTGGCTGCGCAAAGCGTGCGTGCAACTTCGTCCTTAGGTGTGCGGCCACTGGTACTTTTACCTTAATGTTATTTTAGAAAACAAATTCTATTACAGTAGTGTGGAAATATATATTTTAAAAAAATGTTGCTTTTCAGGTGGCACCATATGCAACTCATGCTAATTGACACTATTTTCAGCTCATGTTCTTGAAAATTATTAGAAGTTCTTTAAAAAAGCCTCATACATTGCTTTACAACACTTGTGATTATTACTTCCCAAAGTAGAAAAGTCGTTGTGTGACGTATTCCCTTAAATGTGCTCTGAATTTATTTCGACATGAACTCTGAATGTCTTCAGAAAGATTTTGAATGCGTCGATTTCGGACCACCGATAGTCATGTCAAATATGTGAACTTCAGTAATTCTTTTCGAGAACTCTTTATATACGCATTGCACCGTACAATAATATTCTGGATCGATATTGTATTAATATTTTGGATCAATATTGTATTAATATTTTGGATCAATATTGTATTAATATTTTGGATCGATATTGTATTAATATTTTGGATCGATATTGTATTAACATTTTGGATCGATATTGTATTAATATTTTGGATCGATATTGTATTAATATTTTGGATCGATATTGTATTAATATTTTGGATCGATATTGTATTAATATTCTGGATCAATATTGTATGGGACAATACGTATACGGAGAGTCCAAAAAAATACTTTCTTAAGTTCAGATGTTTGAGAGTACTGAGAGTGGTCCAAAATCGCGGCTTTCGATGTCTTTGAGAGGACATTCCTAGTTCTTATAGAAATGAATTCAGAGCACATCTAAGAGTTCTGCAATTTTAGTTGTCATCCATTTGCCATGTGGGAAGTGAGGCATAACAAAGGAGCAAATATACCAGAGAAGCAACAAATAATGAAAAAAGGCACTAGTTAATTAGCATTCGCAAAAAAAAAAAAAAGTGTTTTCCAAACCAATTTCGTCGCGTCGATTACAAACTGGTAAATTGGCTTTTACATAAAGTATCGAAAAAGAGAGTGGGGAGTTTTCGAGGTAGGTTGCTACAAGTGCGATACGCCCGAATTACCCTTTATTTAGCTCGGTCCGAAGGATAATTGGCTCGGAAAACATACCCGGCTCGATTACTCGAGCCTCAATGGCCTCGATGGCCTTGATGGTTACTCCAGTTGCTTTTTCATTGCTCGATTTCCCGTTGATTCCGACTATCGAGTGCTAACGGTAATTCCCTTTCGCGCACCCCCCCCCCCCCCCTATATTTTCCATCGCTCGGTTTTACTCGGTCGTTGACCCCGTCGAGCGCGCCGCAAGCTTTTGCAATCTTGTCCCTGACTGTACGAGAGAATCGTCGCATCGAAGAAATCCGAGTGTAAATGGTTAGCAGCCGTTATGATAATCGAGTGTTGCCCAAAGCCCCCCCCCCCCTCCCCTCCACCGACTCGACGAACGTCTCTATTATTGGACCGCGCGATGAAGATTTTATTGGTTAACGAATTTATGGGGCGCCTCTCCAGAGGTTCCAGTAAAATTTCACATAACGAGACACAGTTGGCACGACTCGCCACCTCGTAAAACATCGCGACACTGCTGCCATTGCTCTCGATGGCGGGGCTTGCGTTGGCTTGTTCTGGCGGTAGGTACGTACATATGAGAGCCGGCAGAGAGTCGGGTTCACTACGACGCCCCGGGGATGTTGCCTGGTACTGCGTTGTCCCGCAGCTTCTGCTACAAGGCGCGCGCTGCACGGTCAAATATTCCCACCTACAGCAAAAGAGAGGACATGCATCAACGAGTCGTAGTCGCGGGGGCATGTCGAGCGACCCTACAGACTTGTGTCGATTTTGTGTAAGTGGGCTTACCTTTGCGCATGCGCGTGTGTAGCTTAAGGATCTTCGATGGTAACGAGGATAAGGGGAGTTGTCAAGGAGCTGCGAACCGGACCTTTTGATGTTTAGAAATTTAGATGGGTTCGTGGCCCTTTGTAAGTCTATTTTATAAGTATAAATCGCTACCATAAGAACGCAGTAACATAAGGATTTACCCTGCTTTAGGCCTTAGCTACTGCTAATTAGTCTGAGATACGGGCTAGGGTGTTTGTTGAAGGTTTAATGAGCAAGAGTTTGAATTACACTAGGTCCTCATTTTTGCGCCCTCGATTTCCTCAAGAGTTTCCCCCACGTTGCGAATATCGAGCGGCGCGGCCCGTGGAGGGGGAACCTATGGGCCATGCGCAAACTCGATTTTGTTAAGTGTATTGCGGAGTTGGTCCAAATATTCCAAACGTTTCTTAAATATCTCAGAAATATACTTAATAGTGATAAAATATTTTTAATTTCATGTTTTCACAACTAAAAAAATGTTGAAACCTTTGAGAAATATTTTTGTGCTATATGGGCACCTACAGCAAAATCGTAGTCGTGGGCATTCCGAGCGACCCTACGGAATTGTATAAATTTTATGTAAGTGCGTAACCTTTGCGCATGCGCGTATATCGATTGACGATCTCCGATGATAACGAGGGTAGGGGAGTTATCGAAGTGCACCGAGACGTACCTTTCGATGTTTCGAAATTTAGATGGGTTCGAGGATTAAGCGAAGAACAAGGGACGGGCGTAGACTGGGATAGACTTGAGATGCTGCCGCGGCGCAGCGGTGGTTGCGCGGTAACGCGCGGAGATACACCGATGCGATTTCAACCGTCGGCCCACCCGACGGAATGACGGAATGTACTTTCACGCTCGGCTGAATCGCTTTTCCCCGAGCCTCGAAGGAGGATCGCAATTATAGTTGCATGCTCGTTACTACTACCAGACAAATTTTACATGAGACATACGCTCTTCAATCTTTGCACAGATCCTCCATCGTTGCAATGCGTTTACTCAAGCTCAAATTAGGTGAATCGTGCAGGTTACCGTGCAGAGAAAAAAAAATAACACGACCACAATAAACTATTCATTTCTCAATGGCTAAAAAATAATTATTATTTAAAAATAATTTTTGTTTTTAAATCATTACTTTATAGATTATTTTATATTTCAGTTACAGTCTGTTTTTGCGGACGATTCTAATTCCATTCTAATTCCTTGTCATAAAGCGAAGTGAAACATAGAACGTGACAGGAGTGTTCGACAACTGGGACGGGTCCGAGCATTTCGTCAGCGTTACTTTACCCGTTCTTTCATCTTTGAAAGATGGCGGAGGGCGGGAGGGGGGGGCGGAATGCTGTCGGTAACGGCAACTGCCAGTTATAGTTTGTGATCGACGCCATTAGCGGACGCGTGTCATTTTATTTTCTGCGACAAATACATCGGTATTCGAAGATAAACGTGTTTCTCGCGTTAATAATACATCGAATTACGAACATGAGCGTGTTTCTCTCGTGTTGTTAATGCATCGGAGTTGAAGATAATCGTTTCTCTCGCGTTGACAATACATCTCGTCCACACGAGCGCTGCGCTTGCCTAAACTGCACACTACACTGCACGTGACACAGAACCGTGGAAAGTTCATCTTCTCGCTTTCGACGATCGAACCGTGCCCGCTTGTGTTTCGAACGTATAAACGCGAACGGTACAATCATTTTTCACGCTCCGATTCATCGTTATTTTCGAATTTCTTGCTGATAATCGATTCACGGTACGCGATGCCGAGCGATATTCGACGGACCCGGCGAGGCAACGACCGACCACGTTTTCGGCACGACGCCACTGTAACGAACAATGTATACGTATTTTTGTCTTTTTTTTTAGCCGACTGCTGAAACCACTCACTACAATATTCCGACTCTACGCGCGAAAAAAATGATAGTTCATCGGAGACTTGGAAAAGCGACGCCCAAGTTGTGAGGTTGGTAGGCGTGATTTTTTGCACGCTCTAATCTATTCGTTATTTTTTTATTTTCTTGCTGGTAATCGACTCACGGTACGCGATGTCGAAAGTGATTTTTTCTTTGAGCCTGTTTGTGACTGGTGAAGTCACTCACAACAATACAGCGACTCTACGCGCGAAAAAAGTAGAGCTCGCCGGACACAGGACTACCGAGACTTGGAAAACGCAACGTCGACGTTAATTACCAGTTATTAGGTTGGCACGCGTCACCGACGCCGCACGCTGACCCGCACGCCATTTTTTCTGCGAGACAGAAAAATCGATAATCGAGTCCCTCGCGGTAACGATAATAACAATACGGACGCGTCGCACGGACGATGCACTTTCTTCGACACGATGAGTTTGCACGCACGGGAGAAGCTGCATATAATACGATTGTTTACTCTCACGAACAGTCGACGACTGATTTTTTCGGACGCGGGTGAGAAAGTGTAAAGTGAAGTGGAAGTTTTGTGCGAGGAACATCCGGACCAGCGCGAGAGATCAAGCAAAGAGAGTTGTTCAAGGTTAGTTTTGCGCCTTCGCGACGACGTGAAATCCTGGAGGGCCTCCTGCAAATTAAGTTTCGACGAAAAATGGATTCAAAATCGCGTTTAGCCTCCCCTTAAAAAAATCTAATACCAATGGACAGTCACAAATAAAATAACGCAGATTTGCATTCAAGAACGCACCGTCGCTGGATTTAGTCGGACAGAGTGGAACTGCATCGAAGAACGCGTCCGATGATTTCGCATGCGCGGAAGCAGCTGCACGTACGGTTGTGTAATATCGCACGAGGGATCGCCAGCGCAAGACATCGAACAAAGTGAATTTGTACTTTGGTCTCCTGCGTTTGCGTCGACGTAAAATCCTGGAGGGCCGCGCTTTTGAATTTTTAACGACGCGCAGTGGCGCGAGCTCTCACACGAAGATTCTTTGTTTTCGGCACGACAGTTCGACCTCGCCGATCGATCAACGTCCTTCTACATCGCCACACGGTAAAATTCGTTAATTCACTCCCGAAAAACGGACAAAGGAAAGGCGACGAGGCCGACGCACTCCACGACACGCAGAGAAATAAATTTACCATTTTTTTTCTACGAACAGATTAATCGATAATCGAGGGCCTCGCGATAATAATAACAACATGGACGATTCGCTGTCTTCGGTATGAATTAGTTTAAGACGTTGATTTCGAATGCACGGAAGAAGCTGCATATAGTTTTTTTTTTTCTAGTGCGTGAAAGTGCCACGTAGGTTAATCTCGACTCTTCGCGACGACCCAAAATCCTGGAGAATCGCGCTTTCAATTTTTTTTCTACCGACGCAGAGTAGTGCAGTCTCGTGCACGATGATTCTTTGTTTCCGGCACAACAGTTCAACCTCGTCCATCGATCAACGTCCGTTTACATCGCCGCGCGAAGATGTTTAATTCACTCGCGGAAAACGGACAAAGGAAAGACGACCGAACCGACGCATTTTACGACACGCAGCGCAATAAATTTACGGACAGTTTCGCTCGCCTCTCAGTTACACTCTCGAATAAGAGGCCACGGGCGCTTTCCACGAGAAAATCCCAGCGAGTCTTGCGTAAGGTAAGGAAAAATTTGCGCCCAGCCAATTTGCAAGGTTAACACAGTAAGTTTTGTCGTCCCGACTCTGACGTAAGATAGCGCCTGGATGGGCGGAGAGCTATATGCGATAAGTTCCTTCCGATTCTCAACAAGCTTCGTCAGATTAACGCTCTCCGCGAAGCTCGCGCTTGATCTTACATAAGCCCGGTTAGTAATCTAATAACCCGAACTCGCAGCCCGGTTTCCTCGAGCTTCCCCCACTGTAATAAAGTGGGACTCGGCAATCTGCTCGTGATACGCTGTAACCCCGACGCTCCCTCCAGACATTTTGTACGAGTTTACTTACTTCGCTGACGCACTTTCATCCTCGTCCTTGGTTAGCTTTTTACCTGAATATCTCTTGCGCCGAGGAGAACCATCTCGATCGACGTCTTTCCACGGGCGACGGGAATCGTTATAACGGCTATTATATTCTACCGTGCCTTTTTTTCATCCTTTCTTTGTTTTCCTTTTTTTTTCAAATTTCCTTCTGCTGTAATAAAGTGGGACCCGGCAAACTGCTCGTAGACACAGCGCTCTCTCCAAACATCTTGCACGAGTTTGCTTACTTCACTGACGCACTTTCATACTCGTCTCGGTCAGCTTTTTACTTGACTAAGGTAAACGGCCCAGTTTCCGCCATTAATCGCAATTTATACTAACAATAAATACAGTGTACGTTAAATACAAACAAAATTGACGGCATGTGGAAAAGCGGTTTACTCTTGATTAATGTCGCGATAATTATATTTTTTATAAAATATTCCCTTTAACAATTGAAGATGGCGGAAACTGGGCCTAAACGTGGCGAAAACTGGGCCGTTTACCTTATGTCTCACCCATACCGGTCGAGGTGTTTCAATGGCAGATGGCAATCCTTATAACGGTTATTGAGTGATTATTTTCTACCGCGCGTTTTTTTACATACTTTCTTAAAAATGGCCCTTTCAAGACTTTTGGCAATCGTCCCTTCAGATCACATCCAGTGCATAAAATAACTATCTCAATGAAGCAGGGATGCGTTCTTTTTTTGTTCACTCACACTTTGCGCTCTGCGCTAAAATCAGAGGTTTTATTTATACGGGGCTGACATCCGCAGCAGCCATTTGCAATTAGATCAATTTTCGCAGTTGGATGAATTTTGCTCGTGGTACGCTGTAAGTCCGGCGCTCTTTCCAGACACTATTGTAGGAGTTTCAGGTAAACGTCCCGGTGACCGAACACGACCCTGTGGCCACGCAAAGCATGCGTGCAAGAGAGACGCAAATACGATTTTTCATGCATGTACGGGAACTGAGACTTAGGTGTGCGGCTACTGGTACTTTTATCTTACTTACTCCACTAACGCACTTTCATCCTCGTCTCGGTTAGCTTTTTACTTAACAGTGTCTCGCGTGACGAGAACCATCTCGATCGAGGTTTTTCAATGGGTGATGGGAATCTTTATAATGTCAATGACCCTGTCAGTGGCTGTTTAAGAATTATGTCCGAACTGAAATCGACTTCATCGGAAAGTTTAGTTCGTTAGCCAACCAAAACCTCCCAAATGTGCCCAATTGTTTATTGTTATTGAAAAGATATGAATAACAGTGTGAGTAAACAGGGTGGTTCCTGCGAATTGCACTCTCGATGGAGAGTTGCACCCATTAGTGGCCATCGATATTTACATAACAATCCCTGATCATTTAATACGTACCGTCGAGAAGAGTAATTCATTGGCTAACCGAAAACCTTCGACATGTTCAATTATCTATTTTCGAATACACATACGCGAATAAAAGAATGAATATATGCACTGAGAAAAACTTACATAGTTAATAGTTCCCAGGGGGGACGTCTACATTTTATAGTTACGACAGTGACCAAAAATTATAGTTGTAACTATAATTATAGTTTAATCAATTGAGTATATACTATCACAAACTATCTATATAGACGTCCCCCTGGGAACTTTTCGT
>JAPYZD010006352.1:0-17750 GCA_030522725.1 Ichneumoninae sp. B BG-2022a | reverse complement strand
CGCAACGATCGAAACGACACGGCACACTGCACTGCTTTCGGTCGAACTGGAGGTTGGGAATGAGAACTTAAAAAAAAATCGATTGTTTTCCCTTCCAGCGATTTGCGTGCGAGTGTAAAATTTGCGTTGTCTATTTGTCGCGGGACGACGGATCGGAAGGAGAGCGGCCCACTCGCCGCTGCTGTTACTTTATTCAACGGCCGGCGTCTCCGACCGACGTCCGGTTAAACCCGCGGGCCAAACACGCTACCCCCTCGCTCGGCTGGCCGAAGGCTCTCCTCAAGCCAACTATCGCTCCTCTCTCTCGCACGGGCGCGCGGGGACCTCTCGACGTCTCAGCAGTTACGGCGATCAGTCGCCGCTCGGCGTTCTGCACGAGAACCTCGAGATCCCACGCAAGCACGCGCCACCGAACGCACGCGCTTGATTCTGCATCTCTCGACGAGCGTCTCTAACATCTGAGATGCTTCTCGTTGATTGTCGCTATTGTTATTATTATCCTCCAAACCCAGAGACCAACAGACGAAACTTCGTCACCGCATTCACTGTGAGCGTTTACGCTCGTCTCCGTTGAGCCACGAAGTCGGGCAGTGCGGTATACTCGATAATTCGCAACGATCGAAACGACACGGCACACTGCACTGCTTTCGGTCGAACTGGAGGTTGGGAATGAGAACTTAAAAAAAAATTAATAAGGAATATCTTTGGGAGAGTCTGACGTTTTTTTGACTCTTAAGAGAGCGTCATTTTTTTTTGTCGTCGACGGGGGAGTTGAACTTATTGTTGTTTTGCTTTTTGAGACGCTTATCCGTTCGCTCGTTCGTTCTACATCGGTACTTGTTGCTGTCGTAACGATTTGTCGCGGGGAATTGATGTTGCACTTTTTTTAGTTTCCTTTTCTGAGAACACGCGTATTATTATTGTGAGTCGCGTGAGACGACAGCGGCGCCCGCGTATTTTATAAGGTGACACGGAACTCTCGCTCGCATCGACGAACTACACTCCTCGGAAGCGGTCGCATTACTGCGGAGCGGCGGGCGTGGCGGCGCTGCCGTCGTTCTCGCAGTCGTCGCTGCTGCCGTCGCCGCTGCTCCTCGCCGCTCTCGCACAGTCTCCTTGGGGGTTGCGCCAGTGGAGTGGGGAACCAGCCGCGCACGCGGGGACAAGGTGGAGGTGAGAGCGCGGGGGTCTTTCTCGTCGAGCGAGTGAACGCAGCCGATCGCTCGGCGGAGAGCAGCGGCGGGCGACGGCGCTGGGGGGAGCGAGGGGGAAATTCACGCACGACGTCCGCGCGGCGAGCCGGGTGGGGGGCCACGTGAGCTCTCGAAAAACACCGACCGCTGTTTCGTCGTTCACAAACGGCGACGGGCATCGTACTCGCTTATATATCTCGCGCTGCGTACCGCTGCCGACGAATTCTCCTCGAGATTGCTTTATTTTATTTTGTTTTTTTTTTAACTAATCATTGAGAATATTAATCGTGCGGATTTTGTGCACCAGGCATGCGCAACTGCATTTTTTTAGATCTGCGCGGTAATAATAAATTGCATATTTAAGATATTTCAAGTCTGCAAGGCGGATGATTTTTTCTCGGTAATTTGATCATCTTTTTAATCACGAATATGAAACATATTTGTTACGAAAATTATTGTCAAATTGACGGGAAAAAATTATAAAATTATGAAAAGAAAATCCTGGATTTTTTTAGATCTGCGCGGTAACAATGAATTGCATATTTAAGATATTTCAAGTCTGCAAGGCGAATGATTTTTTGTCGATAATTTGATCATCTTTTTAATAACAAATATGAAACATATTTTCAATAAAAATTATTGTCAAATTGACGGGAAAAAAAATAAAATTATGAAAACAAAGTTGTGGATGTTCGTGGATAAGAAATATTTGTTAAATGTAAAAACCGTTTTTACTGTAGCTGAAACGACTGAAATTTACTGTGTACGGAGAGACAAAAAAAAGTTACGATTAATTAATTCCTGCCGACGTAAGAATTTTGTTTTTAATACCAGATTAATATTTCATCCAAGAATGGGAGTTTTTACTAATTTAGTGTCATAATATGTTTTTTTTAATAATCAATAATCTATAATATCTTTTTTGTAAGGAACTTTTCCCGTCGAAACAAATAAACAAATGAATAAATAATATAGTCAATGGTACGGAAAATCGCAAGATCAGTAGCGCCTCGGCTCGCACCCTTCGCAGTCACCCCGCTTCTGCTCGGCTACCTCGGATGACTCTCGGAGCCTTCGCCGCGACAATGATCCCTCGTCGAACGACCTTGAATTTCCCACACGCCCAGACCGAGATCGATAATTCGACTGGTAAGAAGAAACCGGTTGCAGAATCGTTTCCAAGCCCCCCCTTCTCCTACTCGCACACTTCACGAATCCCCGAGATTTATGATGCCGCTTCTACACGCGCAAACGGCGAAAATAAATCATTTGTATGCATTGTATTTTACAAACCGAATTATCCTTTTGTCTTCCTCCTTTCATTATTTTTCATTCCCTTTCATTACGGTTTCGAATTTTCACCGGCAATATTATGTTATCCGAGAAACGCGAAGTAGAAATGTTATTTTTTTTATTTTCTTTTTTATTATTATTATTACTATTATTATTATTATTTTTCCGTAGAGCGTGGGTGGGGTGTATACGACTCGCTGAGAGCACGAGATATCCTCTCGTCGTAATTCCCATGGAATTGCGAAAGCTCGGCCTTGCCCATCCCCAACGTAGTTGGTGTACCTCGCGCTACATGTATATATATATACATACACACACCTTTGTCACACGGTTTCTCTCCCTTTTTGTTCGCGTTACTGTAGGGTAGTAGGCGATGTGTATACGTAACGGCGAACGAGTTCGCCGGAAGCTACGGCGGGGAGAAGGGGGTTAGTGACTCGAAATCGAGTTACGAGCCGGCGAGGAAACTTAATAACTGGATTACTCGCAAAGTAATTTAGGATTAAAAAGTAATCGACTCGATATCGCGCGCCGAGGCCACGCTGCTTCTATCTGTCCCGATTCGGCAACGTGTGCGAACCCTTTCGGAAACCTTCGTTAGAAGATATTTAGAGACCTTCCGGTGTCCACGCGTTACCGTCAATTCTGTTATTCGGCGATTAAAACACTAAAAAAACGTACCGCGCAAGCGGTACCTCGATACGTCTGTACAAAGTAAAAAAGATCCCAATGTAACAAAAATTTCTTGTTTAGTAAAGACCACTATTTTTTGTTATTGTTGAAACAAGATTCGTTGGCAACAAAAAAAATGAAATAGTAACAATGAGAAAAAATAAGTAATATTATGGAACTTTGTTGAATGTACAAAACATTTTTACTGTGCAGAGCGCGGATATCGACAGACGTAACGAATAGTGTTCCTAGGGTGCACGTCTATATAGATAGTTTCTGATAATATGTATTCAATTGGTTACTATAATTATAGTTGCAACCATAACTTTTCGAAATTGTTGCAACTATAAAGTGTTTGCCCTTGGGAACTATTTTGTATGGTAAAAAGTCAATATTATTGCTTTTACTATGTAGTTTTTTTCTAAGTGCATCCTGGCGTATTGATTTTTAAAAAATTTTTATTATATCGATTTTAGTAAAAGTGACATAATACTGCTTCTATCTGTCCGGATTCGGCAACGTGTGCGAACCCTTTCGGAAACCTTCGATAGAAGATATTTAAAGACCCTCCGGCATCCACATATTACCGTGAATTCTGTTATTTTTCGATGAAAAATACCAATAAAGCACCGCGCAATTGGTACCACAATAAATCTGTACAAAATAAAAAAGACCCAATAAAAAAAAGTTTCGTCCACTAAAGAACATAATATTTTTTGTTAAAAATAAAATTCGTTGATAAAAAAAACAAAATTGTAAAATTAACAGAATTCCAACTATTATGGATCTTTTTGTTACATGTACAAAACACGTATATTGCGCACAGCGCAGACATCAACACATAAGTTGCCACATCCTCTCGTACCGATTTCACGACGACCAACATAAGAATCAAAAAAAAAGTTATTATATCGATTTCAGTTCAAGTAGCGCAACCTACGAAGACAGTAGTGCGAAGATAAGTGTCAACTACGAGCTTAAGCTTAAACGGGAGACTCAACTGTGCAATCTTTAAGGCATCGTTGCCTAATTTATTGTGAACGCATTGTGAGAATCTGCCGAGCGGTGTATCAAGAGGCGTGTAGTACCAACATAATAAACTCACTCAAAACATTTCAATGAACCATCGTTGATGCTATCCTCGCGGCCCTCGTTGAGGGAACTTATGCGCTACGTGACCGTGTACAAAACGGGGCCACACTCAAAGTTTTTCCCGAAGGGTGTACGCTTCCAGGAATTTTCATCTTTTTTTTCTCTTTCTTTCTCTTTACATTTTCCCCGGTCGATAGAGGGAGGAGAGAGAGGAACGTTGAAAAAGGGAGCGTGGCTGAGTGTGGCCGTGCGACGCGGCTCATGGCGTGGGCAGAAAGGGAAGGGAGGGTCGATGCATCAGGTACAACGCCCTGGGAAACAGGTCCAAAACGGTACAAAGGCAATAACGAGACCTTAACCGCGGACTGAAGACTCCGAGTTCGGGGAGCTCACTCAAAATCGTAAGATCAGCCACTCAGGTAAAAGCTCTCCTCGATACGTCGACAGAGGGTTTTTGAACTTCTGGCGTCGTCGCTCTCACGAGTGCATCCGCAACGATTTTCGGAACGAGTCGACGCCCGGGCACGATCGGCAGGTATACGGAAAACGCCTTGGGACGGGCGGAGCGTTGGCACGAGAGGTGTATCATTGTCACTGGGCTCGGAATAAACCAGATGGGTCAATCTATTACATGTATCTATAATATTTTTATACACGTTAAGGGGGGCAACGATTTTTCGAAAAAAATGGATTTTGTTAATTTTTTCTCGGTAATAAAAATTGGACTGGGAATCCCGCCGCATTGTTCGTAACGATATTCTCTATATATCTAGATCATGTCAAAAAAATGTCAAGTCCGAGAGAGAGAGGAATTGTAGAAGAATTGCAATATTAATTTTTATTTTATTAAAAAAAATATTTTGAATGTATATAATGTTATCTTTTATGATCTATAATATTGTAATATACATTGAGGAGGGCATTGATTTTCCGAAAAAAAATGAATTTTAATAATCTTTTTCTCGGCTATAATAATTGGATTGAGACTCCCGCCTGCTGTATTGTTCGTAACGATGTTCCGATCACGTGAAAAAATCGCCACGTCGGAGTGTAAGAAATTGTAGAAAAAATACAATATTAATGTTTATTTTATTAAACTAAAAATATTTTGAATATATATAGTATATGTTTTATACATATTTTATACTAAAAAAAGAAGTCCTATTTTTTTTATATTCCGACTCGGCGATTTTTTGTACATTATCAGAGTATCCTTACGACCCATCAATCATGGTAATTTTCGATCCAATGTTCTTTATTACCGAGACAAATAATTTAAACATTGTTTTTGGTGGTGAAATCGAGGACTTTAACGGATTTTAATATATACATAAAAATTAGCGTAACTCTATTAAAATATCGAAATTCCGAGAAGAAAGTAAAAGTTGAGACGGGGTTGGATCCGTCGCGATTAAATTGTATCGCCGCAACGAACAGAACTGTGTTGTGACGGCAATCGCTGAACGATGTTTTGTCACCCGTCGTCCTGCCGCGACCATAATTTCGCTAATCCCTCCGGACAGGATATTTCATATTCGGTTCGATAAACTACCGTCGATAGAAACAGGCTCGATAAGTGATATAGCGGCCGTGTATCAAGTAGGGGGATGCAAAAGACTTCCAACCGAGCGGAGATGCACGTTTCTCGGGTCGCGTCGTCCCAGGCCGGTCCGAGGCCGTCCCACGCACGAGATTATGACTCGTTATGACTTATTACAAGCTCGCCACGGCGACTCGCACGGCGAACCGGTTATGTTACCTCGTGAATGAACGCTTCCATCTCTCTTTGCTCTTTCGGATCGTTTTCGCGCGCGCTCGTAAATCGATATTTAATAATACACACATATATTTTATATAATAATGACAATTATTATATGAAACAATATTCGCAATTAATAACTCTATCGATAACGAAATTAGTCTATCGGAAAGATGAGTTATCGTTGCGCGACATTAATTTATGATTTCTCTCGAAGCAAACGTTAATCGTTAATCGTTTCGGCTCGTTTTCACGCACGCTCGTAAATCGATGTCTAATAATACACAGATGCACTGTAAAAAAATCTTATCAAAGAATATCGGGTATATTAAATTACATTTACAATTGTGATGAAATATGAACGTTCAGTGTACTAAAAACACTGAAAATACTTTATTTTTAATAATTTACTTTAATTTCAATGGAAAACTATATTAATTTTTCATCACAATTCTACATTAAATGTAATATAAAAGTCTTTCCATAAAAACTTCCACTCCGGTACATTAAATTATTTTTTTTTTTTTTGACAGTGCATATTCAATAATAATAATAATAATAACATAAATAATGTCCCAATAATTAATAACACTACCGGAAACGCGATTAATCGTTCCGCGACACTGAATTTATGTTTTCCTCGAAGTAGACGACAATCGGAAAGACTAACGGGGGAAAAAAGGATGTCGTGGGTGAATCTTTAATCTCGCGTGGGAGGAATGGGGATTCTGCGGAGAAAAAATAAACAGTCGAGAAAAAAGGAGAGCGCGAAGATTCAAAAGCGTCGAATACGCGTCACGAGCGACCTTCTTCGAGATCGGGCGATTTTAGTGTGTGTGTCTCGCTATATACACGTGCACACATATATAGACAAAAATGAAGAGGCGACGGATTTGCCGCGACGCGCGATTCCAGGGGCCCTTACAGCCCCGCAACAGCCGGTCGAGTCGGGCGCGTAGACTACCAAGAATTCTCCGGGACCATTAATCTGGGCTCTGCGACACCCGTGGGTCCCCTCGCGCGTCCCCTCCCCCCTCCCGCCGCACGGCAACGGGCCCGACGGCGGGCCGAAGTCTCTTTCCTCCCCCGCACCGACCCGCCGTTCGGGACTCGAGCGCGGCCAGGTAGATTCCAGCCAACCTGATCCAGCGTAGCGATCGACGCTGCCGACGCGCCAGCGGCCAGTCGAACGAGGAAAGATCTACAAGGATGACTCCGGGGAAGACGAAGATGAAAAAAAAATATATACGAAGAAGAGGGAACGGGCATTGTCCCGGCGGAACGTCAGAGTTCGTAATAGACCGAGAGCCTTAAGTGGGCCCGTCAAAAGTATTACCTAGTTATGCCTCGCTCGCAGTATATACATACATATATATATATATTATATTTTTTATTATTATTATTAAACTTTGCAGAAAGGAAGTGCACTTATAAAATCTGCATCTTGCACCCAGAAAAAATAATTACTTGACGGCCAGCTTTTATTTGGTTTAAGTAAAATATTTATTTGATTTAAATAAATATTCATTTAAATTAAGTAAGTAGTTACTTAAACGAAATAAATATTTTACTTAAATCAAACAAACGGTGGCCGTCAAATAAATTATTTTTCTGAGTGTGTTAACTGAATACATTTTTCTTTTGTTATAGGGGAGAGCCGGGCAAAATGGCACACCGGGGCAAAACGGGATAATAAGATAAAACGCAATTATCCAATAACTTTGAAATGGTGGCGATGGTGGTATGTGGGACAAAACGGGTTTAAAAATCTGGATGTATTGTTAGGACAAAATTGGGCATCCAAAAATTATTGGAAAATTGAGTTTTACTCTCACAGTCCCGTTTTTCCCCGCTGTGCCATTTTGCCCCGGTATCCCCTAACTTCTTGCAAATTCCTAAAAAATCTTTTAAATTATTATAAACTTATTGTGAAAATATATGATTATGATTTAGTGTGTCCACGTATGATTTCATGTGAATATTTCATGTAAACACATGCAGCTCCAGTCTGTTCTTAAATTCGTCTACTGATTCCGATATTTATATATATGGATATGTATATATGGTAGAGCGGAGCAAAATGGGGCGACGGGGCAAAAAGGGGTTTTAGGGCAAAACGTGATTTTCCAATAATTTTTGGATACCCGAATTCGCCCTATCGGATCAGGCTTTTCTGCCCAGTTTTCTCACCTTGCCCGATCCAAAAATGATTGGAAAATTTAGTTTCGCCCAAAAACCCCGTTTTGCCCCGTTGCCCCATTTTGCCCCGCTCTCCCCTATATATCGAGTGAGAAAAGAAGCTGCGAATAAAGCGAGCGAAGCTGGAATACAAGGAGTGTGTAAAGGAAGTCGGAGCTCGGTGAGGTGAAACGAGAGATAAGAGCGGGAAAAAGGGAGGCGAAGAGCTCGGAGATGAACGAGAGAGGAGGAGAAAAAAATAAACAGAAAAAAATGTTTTGCCATGGATGTTGACCGAGAGAAGCGACGCGAGCCGGGGATCGTGACGGAACGCGACTAAATCTGGAGCAAAGGAGGAAAAACGAGGGACAAATTGCAACTATTCCCGCTAGCGAGATCCGCAGCCCCGACTGTGGGGTAAGGTGACTTTCCCGCGTTGCCCGGAGAGGAGCGAACTGGAAGGGAGACACTTTGCAACAAGGGGCACCTGCCTCGCTTCGAGTTCCAGCGACCGAGACGAAGATGATTCGTCACCGTTGCTCGCGATGAAAACGTGCATGACATGTACTCAAATAAATCTGGATAACTCGATGATCGGACCATCGATACGGGTATTTTGTGCATAGAAACTTCGCGCGATCTTCGATCTCTCCCGGTGCGTTAGGAAAAGCGAAGGTCAGACGCAAAATCTCCCACAATTTCTTTTTTTTATCATTCGTATTTTTTTTTAGCATCGTCGGACTGTGAATGCGGTGCTTTATGTACCGTAGGGAAACTTAACATGAGCTCCGATTTCTCTCAGTGCGTCGGTAAAAGCGAAAGCTTAGACGCAAATTGGGTCACTTTTTTTTTTTTTTCTTTCCGATTATTTTAACATTTTTATCATTTCGTTAATCATTCACGTGGATACGGTGCTTTATGTAGAGTAGGGAAACTTAGCATGAGCTCCGATTTCTCCCGGTATGTCTGTAAAAGCGAATCTATAGACGCAAATTAGGTCAAATTTTAAAAAATCTTTCGGATTATTTTATCATCTTTGTCATTTCTTTAATCATTTATCTGGATACGGATGTTTTATGTACAGTAGAGGAACTTTGCATGGGCTCCGATTTCCCTCAGTACGTCGATAAAAGCGAAGCTTTGACGCAAAATCGGTCACATTTTTTTTTACCGTTTCCATTATTTTTATCATATTCATAATTTTTAAAAATTATTCATCTGGAGACGGGTGTTTGACGTAAAACCGGTCGCATTTTTTTTTTATCGGTGCCATTATTTTATTCGTTTTTATAATTTTTAAATCATTCATTTGGATACGGCTGTTTTATGTACAGTAAGGGATTTTAGCGCGGGTTCCGATCTCTACCTGTGCGTCTCGGCACGGGCGAAGTCGAGACGGGAGGCAATTGTAAGATAATAATGGGACATCGATGAGGAGGAACTTTTCCATTCTGGCGATCCATCCTGACACATAGCGGAGTAAAAAGTTTATGGACGAGTTCACCTACGACGAGAGACTTTCTAAGAGAGACACTAGTTTCCAGTGCAACGCTCCGGGAGACCGGACCTTGTGGACCGGATCATAACACCGGCACGTACTGAAAAGATGATGACGATGGTCACCGGAGAGATATATACGAGATGTATATATATGTGTATTTCTCTCCGTCTCTCTTTTCTGTCTGTGTTGAATGGCTACGAAAAAGTGGGTCGAAAGGGAAAGCGCGTGCTCTGCAGGGAGGTTAGAAATGTCAGATGTCTGACGGAATACAATGTGTCCATCTACGATTCGCGAATCGATGGCGGACGGTTAAAATTTCAAAGCAAAGAGAGGAAGAATAATCTTCAATCGGCTATTGGTTTACCGTCAATATCGAATCGGCGTCGATGCAAAAAATAATTGCATTATGTCGTTATTCACTGTTTCGTAAGTATGGTTCCTATTCCGAGTATACTATTTTGTGTACTTTCGAGAATACCGAAAGTGGATACTTTACGCAAAATTGGCTATCATTTGTTTTTGTCCTTCGCCCTTTTCGGGCTATCCTCAATTATATTTTTTCCACTCGTCACGAATTCGCCACTAATTTTACTCCTGTCTCAATGTTTCTTAAGAAAACTTGTATTGGCAGTGAAAAACCAAATATTCGCAAAAATACTCGTAATGGCAAAAAAGTGTACTTTTCTGAGATTGATATTTACTGTAATAATTTTTGGGCGAAGCGATAGCGGACGTTTAAAACTTTAAAGCAATTTGAGGAAGAACAATCTTCAATCGACTATTGGTTTACGGCCAATATCGAATCGGCTTCGTTGCAAAAAAAATAATTGCATTATGTCGTAATTCACTGTTCCGTAAATATGGTTTCTATTTCGAGTATACTATTTTGTATATGTTCGAAGATACCGAAAGAGGATACTTTTTACAAAATTGGCTATAATTTATTTTTGTCCTTCGCCCTTTCCGGGCACCCAATTACATTTTTTTCCACTCGTCACAAATCCGCCACTAATTTCCTCCTGTCTCAATATGTCACAAGAAAACTCGTATCTGCGGTACAAAAAAAAAATCTTAAAAATACTCGCAACAGCAAAAAAATTTATTTCTTCTTGCCGTTACCTTTGCTTGCCATTTCTGGCCATTCTTGTGAGCTGCTAGTACGATAAAACTCCGACTTCCTCGCCGATGCAAACCGCGAAGGACAACCACCAATTTTCCTGCCCTAAATAGAAAAATATGAAGAAGAAAAAAAGGGAATTCGATATATTCGACGATTGGAGCGATCGCCGAGCACGGAAGGTGCCCGGAGAGGTTCTGGGTCCGTTTTTCTTCGGCCGTTCGTGTAATCTCCCCCTCTTTCACCGTACGCCTTTTATCCGAGCGTTGTGTTTCGAGGAAGAAGCGAGACAGTACGAACGACAATTAGAGGCGAAATAAAGACGAGGAAAGTCACAGTCGAGCGGTCTGCAACGAGCGTGTGTGTGATTTCGGTCACGGCGTGCGCCTGTACGTTGACCCCTTGTAGAGAGCATTTACTCACCGTTCGTTCCTTGCCGTTCGTTCCTTCGACTTCTCCTCGGAGAGCGAGCGGGGCTCCCCCAGCCTCGGCGCGCCGCTCTCCCTCGCCCGCTCTCTCGCTCGATCCACCGGCTCCGCACACTTGTTACAACCGCAGGAGAACCTCACCGAGAAGGCGAACGGGAGAATGATAGTTGTTCATCGGGAGCGCGAGAAAGAAGGATCGCGCGAGAAACATCGCGGAGCGAGAGAAAAGGCTCAGCCTGGAAAGCTGAGAACTCACTCTGTGAGGCCGCGATGTAACGAGACCCTCCGCTGCACGCTCAGCGGTCGAACGATTCGACGAATTTATACCGAATATACGACTCGCCTATGTCGACTATATTCGCAAGAACGAAACCCGATCGGCGAAAAATTCGAGGATTCGTTATTTTGTTTTTTAGTGCAGATTTTATCCATTTTGATAAATCGATATTTCATGTTTTTTTTTTAGTGAACCATTTATTGATATCGATTAAATTCGAACGATAAAAGGTTGAGGTTTTGTTATTTCTTTTTAGTGAACCGTTTATCGATAATGGCGAAATTCGATCGATCAAAGATCGAGGTTTCGTTATTTTTTTATCAGTGAACAATCTATCGTTATCGATGTATCGCTGTGGATGAAATTTGATCGATGAAAGATCGAGGTTTCATCATTTTTTTTTTCAGTGAACCATCTGACGATTCCGATATATCGTTTTCAATGAAAGATCGACGGTGCATTGTTTTTTTTTTTTTTTAGTGTACCATTTACCGATATTGATATATAATTATCCATGAAAGATCGAGGTTCCATTATTTTTTTTCTGAGAACCTTCTATCGTCATCGATTTATCATTATCGATGAATTCCGATCGATTACAAATCAAGGGTTCATTTTCTTTTTTGAACCTTTTATCAATATTGACATATTGATATCGATGAAATTCAATGGATGAAAGATCGAGGGTTTGGTATTATTATTGTTATTTTTAGGGAACCGTGTATCGAGTCGGCTGTGAAAATAAATGGTTAGAGTTTAGTCTCGGTGACTCGCCGGGAGTCGATTTATCGGAACCGCGCGAACGGCCAGCGAGGGCGTTGTATGCAGTGAGTGAAAGAGAACCACTCGAACAGAACTCGGCGCTGGCACGCGGCACTTCTTTTAAAGTAGACTATCCTGTCGCCGACCGATAAGTAATCTTGTACCGGAACCTCGAGAGCCGGCGTTATACGCGTTCTTTAAGAGCACCCGAATATATTTCGTTTCGACACTCTGTGTGTCTCGGTAAGCGCGCCCTAAATTTACACGTGTGACTCTCACGTTCGCTCGCGATTTAACCTTCCGGTAAAATAAGGAAGCCACGAAAAGAAATAATTCATTGCAACCGTGCTGGGCGCCCAGCTATCGTTCAATTTATGACCCGAATCATAACGTACACGGTAAATAAACGATTTTTTGGCACTGCAAAAAAGTTTTTGTTTTTATTATTGTTATTTGAAAAAAATCATTTTACAATTCCTTGTTTCTTTAGATTTCCATTTTTTTTTTGTCAGAAATACGATCCGTCAACGAAAAAAAACTTTCAAATAAAAAAGTTTTTTCTTGGGAACTATTATTAGCTTTAAAAGATAATTTCACAATTATTTCTTTCGTCAGGCTTCTATTTTTTTAGTAAAAAAATACGATCTTTCCACAAAAAAATCTTTTATACAAAAAACCTTTTTTATATAAAAAAACTACTTGTAAATAAAAAATGTTGTTCCCTGTTTTGCAGGGTGTGTAAAAAAAATCGACCGGTTCTATTCGAGTGTCATTTTTTCCTGAGATTTCGTTATGATTTTTAAAAACTAGTACCAACTTTTTTAAAAATATTTTTTGGTTTTTGCACATTTAAATTTCGAAGGGCTCGATGGACCGATGGGAAATAAATTAAACGAGGGGATGGAAAGAGCGTCCGAGCAACAATTGATGGTGATGCGATAAGCCCGTTTTATCATGTACCGTCGCTGCAAAGGGCAAGTACAAGCTGCGGGAGTTTAACCATGCCGCACATCGATCGCACTATATCTATACTCGTGACGAAGGGTGAGAATCTTAGACGCCGTTCTCACCCTCGTGTCCCGTTTGCTTTCGCGGTAAGCCCCGTGGCGGTAAGGGCGGAGCTGCGAAGATACGTGCGGCCCGGAGCGAGAGCGAGCGAGCGAAGGAGCGAGGCTTTCTCTCGAGTATCGGGCAGCCGATATGCTTAGCGGCTAGCCAACTACCCTCGGGCAACCCCCGTGTCTACCTTACACACTATCTATCTCGCTTACCACCCAACAACGCGCTCTTGGCCGAGAGCACGCCCGGGTCAAACTGCTGAGCACGTTCCGGACGGGAAAACTGAATCTCCTTATCGGTCATTGGTGCCATTCCCGACGATTATTTCTCGTCATGAACAATCTATATACACGCGGCTACTTCCCTCACTCGGATTGGTTTGAAAATCGGAGATGAATTGAAAATAAATAGAAAAGAAATAAAAAAAGTTATAAAAAAATATATAAATAATAATTAATTGATTAAATAAAAGAGAATATAAATTGAATTGATTTGTTTGAAAATTATAGATGAATTGAAAAACAAAAAAAAACAACATAAATAAAAAAGGTAACTGAATTACGTAGAATGAGGTACGAGACCGATCGATCGATCCACGTTTCATGTTGCAAATTTACCGTTCAATTGTATAAGTTACCGTTTTTCTTACTGGCGAACTCACGAGCAGACCTGCATTGAAAAAAATGTTAATGAAAAAACCCAACTGAATTATGTAGGATGAGACACGATGCCAACGGATCGACTCGCCTTTGGTGTTTTAGATTTACCGGTGAATTGTATTAGTTACCATTTTTCTACCGAGCTACTGACAAGAGTTGACCTCAATTGAAAAAAATTGGACTGAAAAACCGAACTGATTTACGTACGATTTACGTATGAGACCGATCGACCGACTCACTTTTGGTGTTGAAGATTTACCATTGAATTGCATAAGTTACCATTTTTTCGACCGGGCACCTCACGAGAACTGACCGTAGTCGAAAAAAAAAATGGACTAAAAAACCTAATTGAATAACGTACAATGGTTCGTGAGGCCGACCGACCGGCTGCCGTTTGATGTTGTAGGTTTACCGTTAAATTTAATAAGTTACCATTTTTATACTAGATCTTTCCGGTATAAAACGAAAACTAACGAGAGCTGACCTGAATTGAGAAAAAAATGTTACCAATTAAGTATCATGAGGTATGAGACAGACCGATCGACACACTATTGGTGTTACAGATTTACCGGTAAATTGTATAAGTTACCATTTTTTTCGACTGGAGAACTTACGAGAGCTGACCTCTACCGGACGGTCCGCTAAGCTTCGACTTTCCGGTTCGAAAACTTCGAGTTTCTGATCTACGACAATTTCCTCTCAATTACTCAATTCTCCGATTTCCTGCTTTTCCGCTGTCCAGTATCGATTTAGCGAGAGATCGATCGGATGATCTTTGGGCCTGCTCGGGCGTCAACCGGCACTACCCAATGTCCGAGAGAGTTTGCCGGTCGCGTGAGACTTCGATTGAATTATCCGCGACGCGTCCATACAGCGAGCACGGTGATCGAACGTGAAACGTCCCGGAGTGTACTCGCCACCCCGAAAGACGGGATTCTTCGCGGCAGGCGCGGGCGATAAGCCCGCGTGTTCACTGATGCTGCAACGCGATGTCCAGCAGGCACGAATTACAACCTTAAACCCACTCGCTGCGTCCACACTGTAACTTCACTCTTTGCCCCTCCCCCTCCTCCGGTAATCTTTATGGGCCATCTAATTACACACCGGTTGTACGCAGATGCATATACATATATGTATACATACACAACTCGGTTATAAAACCAGGCGTTAATTGTCCATTAATTTCTTTACAACGGGATTAAATGGGGAATTTTAGTGCTCTAGTCGAATACCCGAGACTCCGATCTAAGGAAGTGACGATGCATGAATGAAGTAAGATGAATGAAATAAAATTAAAAAAAAAAGATTTTAAAGTATACGTAAGTGAGAGTATTTAAGACGACGAGATATACACGTAAAAAAATAAGTAAAAAGAAGTTAAAGGAGAGGCTGAACAGGGTGCCGCATTAGAGTACACGCTAATAGCTCAGCGATGTTCGCTCGGGGTATAAAAAAGAAGCGTAGTAATTAATTGGCGCGTAATTAAAACCTGCTGAGACACTCGGAAGGTGGACGATGCGAAAGGGATGAGGGGGGGGGGGGGGCTCCGGGGGGGGCTCTCTTGCGGGGGGGGGGGGGGGGGGGGGGGGGGGGGGGGGGGGGGGGGGGGGGGGGGGGGGGGGGGGGGGGGGGGGGGGGGGGCGGAGTCGACGTGTCTTTTTCGGCTGCGTTCTTGGCTAACGAAAAGTAATGGTGACGAGGCATTTTTCTTCATACATTTTTTGTTTTATTTTGTTTTTACTTCATATTTTTTTCATTCGTTCTTTTCTTCTAGCTCGTTCCGCTCGCATAAACATATTTAAATCCTCGTGTAGGGTGATTAATCATTGGTCCTCGCGGCTCGTCGAGGGCGTCGCGACGCTGTGGCTGTGCGGGCGCCGTATTACCGCATAGAGGAAGAGGTTTTCGTGCTCGGTGGCGCGGCGGCCAGACCATCGAGCGAACGTCGCGGCGTATGCGCCTTCTCTTTCGTTTCGCCTCCCTCCGGGTCTCTCTCTCGCTTTCGAGACCCAGGAGGTTTCGTTAAACACGAGCCGAGACACGGCACTTAGTGCGTGCGACCGGACCGACGACAAATCACGCCGGTGCCGCGCGCGGGTAGCAGCCAGGGGGCGAACGAACGGCGAACGGGGAACAGGCGAGAAAAACTTGGTCGCGGATGGAGAATCTCTCTCGTACAGCTCTCCAAAGTTCTCTCGCTCTCTTCGTCTCGTTTTCTCGATCGCTGTCCCGCTCTCTCGCTTTCCGAACGCTCTGCGAACGGCGAGGCTTCGCTGTGCTTGTCGGCTTGTTCGACGACGTGTGCCAGACACTTTGGCACGCATCCTTACAGCCTAATCATTTAGTGTTCTTTCGTTCATGTACGCGGGCTTTTTTTCGTTTTTTTTTGGCTTGTGAGGCATCGGAGAAAAAACTTGCTCGCACTTGAGATTGTGTAGCTAAGTATTGTTTTTTTTTTTTTCGTAGGGTTGTAAGTGCAATTATTTATTTTTAGCAATCACCGATGATGCGGGAGAGTTTGAGCTGACAATTGGAGATTCGCGTTCGGCGAGTTTTTCTTTTCTTTTTTTTAAGCTTATTCGGAATTGGAGGCAGAATTGACTCGCTCGCATTGGAGATTGTTGATAACTTTGTTTTTTTTTTTTTTTTTTCTTTTTTTTTTTGGGTCGGCGGGGAAATTTTTTTTTTTTGGCAATCCCCCATCCTTCGGTCGAGTTTGGGCAGAAAATTGGAGATTCACATTCGGCGAGATTTTTTTTTTTAAAGCTTGTTCGGAATTGGAGACAAAACACAGACTCGCTCGCATTTGAGCTTGTAGATAACTTTCTTTTTTTTGTACGGTTGAAAGTGCAATTACTCATTTTTTACAATCATCAACCAATCGACCGACTTCAGCAAAAAAACACTAGATTCGCGTCCGGCGAAAAAAAAAGTACATTTTAGTATGCAAGAGACAGCATTTTACCAAGTTTACTCCCCATCATTTGTCACCCGTTTTTCATCACTCAATAACAGACCGAAACAAATTCCAAACAAAAACAAAAACTCTTTTATTACAAAACAATTAGTATCATTAATATTTTTTATCATAATTATTTTCTTATATTTACATTTATTACAACAAAAATAATTTTCCATTTATGTTTTAAATGCAAACAAGGTATAAAAAAAAAACTATCGGCTAAAAAAAAATCGACTAAAGATAATACTCGTAATGTTTAGTTACGAGAAGGTCCCCAGTCGTCGCGACATAATACAATCTCGATCCGGCTCTATTAAGAGATGGAGGCAAAAGTTTCGTGATTGAGCGGTGGGCGCCAGTGCGAATTCGCCCGGGCCGCGAGTTCCCTCGTCGGGTGGTACAGAATAAAACTCGACAAGCTACTAGCCCGGCATCAGAGGCAACAGGGAGCTAGTAGTCACGGCCCTACGAGAGAAGGCGAATGACCGGGGCGCGTTTATGAAATTTGTAGCTAATGGATACCTCTTTCAGCTCCTGGGGTAAAGCCGGATTAAAATCTGCCCGGCTGCACAGCCGAGGCTGCACACAGCGCCGTTGGTACTGTACGCGCGAACCGAGGACGGTGCACGCGTAATAGCAGCGCCGGCAGAGGACCCCGGGACAGCGTTGAAATACGCCTGTTTTCAGAGATTTTTTTTTTTTTTTTTTTTTTTTTTTTTTTTTTTTTTTTTTTTTTTTTTTTTTTTTTTTTTTTTTTTTCTTTGGGGGTGGGGGGGGGGGTTTTCCGGTCAATCCCTG
>JAPYZD010006349.1:0-15097 GCA_030522725.1 Ichneumoninae sp. B BG-2022a | reverse complement strand
TCAAATTTATTGTTATTATTATTATTATTATTCTTTTCAATTTTATTCTGACTGACTCTCAAATTTATGTTAAATATACATAATTTGTAACTTAATAAAGGAACGCATATGGGAGACTGATTATTTATTTGATAGAAATGTCACAGTATAATTAACTTTATATGATAATATATCGATATATATGTTTGCTGTATTTAAAGTTATTATATTATATTTTTGAACAGAAAGAGAATATTCTTATTAATAATATAAAACTATATATAGAAAATAAGTTTTTATATGATATGAAAATTATACATGTTAAGTAATATTCAATAAAACAATATGACTTACATCAGCAGAGGGCAAATTAAGTTTAGATAGTATTATTGAAGATCTTAATCGGGAACCAAAAAGTGATTTAGAACTAGCGGTAAAGGTGCATAATAGCAACACTAAAAGATTGAAGTGTCGCATCATTTTTAGAATATAAATTGACTGAAGTTTTCTATGATGTTTATGTTTTTCATAACCTTTTTCTATTAATTAAAAAAAATTTCTAAAGGTCTTTTAAAATTTATATTAAGTCCTAATAAATTTTTATATAAAATTTCATATATTCATGTCCCAACTTAATTTCACACCAAATTCTACATATCAAAATAATCATAAATTACAACCATTATATTGGGACATCTAAAAGAAATCTGTAAAGCTTTATATAAACCTACTTTCGAATATAAAAAAAAAACTGATAACTTCAAAATTTTCTAAAAAGATTAAAAAAACTTGTCAGTAATAAAAAAAAAAAATATTGCTATACCTATGAAAATTATTATTTTTTTATTAAAATATCTTTTAATAATTTTAGTTTTTTTTATTGAAATATATTTTAAAAATTTTCTTCAAATTTTTTTTGTGTACTTTTTTTCGCTGATAAATAAGGTACTGATTTTTTGGAAAAATCATCAAAAAAATTTTTTAAAAAATCCTAAAATAAATTACAAGAATATTTTTATCTTACTTTTTGTAAATGAGAAACATCTTCATCATAATCTCTTATCAATAGATTATTAATCAAAGAAGTTTTAGAAATAATATTTAAAGCAATTTGATCTCCCCAAATAATTCTAATGATATAATGAAACTTATAAAAATAATTTACCGTTTCAATTCGATTGGCATTGATTTATTTGTAAACGTCCATAAAAACTTTATCAAGCAATCGCATGTCGTAAACTATTAATTAAAAAAATATTTTATTAACTCACTTCTTTAAGACTATTTAAAGCTTTATCAAGTTTTTTTCTTAATTTTAATAAAGTGATGTCACCACTCAATTTTATCTCATCAATTAATTTTTTCTCAAAATTTGTAGCATTATTAATCGGCCAAAACCATTTAGATATGATTTCCGTTGCCGAAGATGATTGTATTGATGGATCGCTAAGACATTCTAATAATATCTCAAATGCTTGCGTTACGGATATAAAAATAGGTGATGAAATTTTGGTATTCGGTAAACCGATAGGGTATGCAAAAGAAAGGGCTAGACATAATGAAAGTGCATTGAAGTCTTCAGGATTTTTCAATATAGAATGTATGCAACGGATCATTATGTCTCCGGGATTTGAACTCAAATAATATCCATTATTTTTAACACCCGACGATACAGACACAACAAGATTTTTAAAATTTTCTTGATTAGTACAAATATTCGATGATGAACTAAAATATCTAGAAATAATGTCAGTCCATAAATCTAATGCACCTTCAGCTTGTTGTATTGTGCAAGAATTAATTAAAAGAGCTTGAGAATAGTATATTAACTTGTCAGTATTATTATTATTGTCTTCATGAGTAATACTTTTATTTGAATTTGCTGATATTTTTTGTGATACGATGGAATTTTCTTTTGCTAATTTTAAAACATTCTTTGACATAACTGAATACGTATCATCAATTGATTTTTCTTGACTTGTTGGATAACCAATAACAAGGAAACTCAGTAAATCATTTATTGACACTAAAATTGGGACAATGTGGTTAACGTCTGCTGCTCCGCAAATAGTTTCTATCCCTAAATGAAAAGCAAGACATTTTAATTGATTGTGAACAGCAAAAACTGTTTCTACTAATTTATTTCCTAATTCTTGAATCGTCAAATTAAAGTTAAAATAAATTGAATTAGTTGAAATCAAAAAAATTCTAAGTATTTCAAAATTAAGAATACATTTTGCAGAGAATAAAAAATTATAAACTGATATTTCAACTTCATTCAATATTGGAGATGTCATAACGGGTATGTATTGACTGAGCCAACATGATTCTAAAATGTGATTTACAAATTTTTCTGAAAATATTATATTATTATTTATAATTTCTTTATAACTTTTTTCGAGCATATTTCTAATAGATTCTTCAAAATTTGTAATTATTTCTTTATTTAAATAGTTACAATGTATTTTAGTTGCATGCCAAGACGGGAATTCATTTGGGACTTCTGCTTCAATATTTAATATTATACCAATTAAATTCACTAAACTAATAATTTCAGATACTAATATCCGATTATAAAGTATTGGATTACATGAATATTTATTCAATAAAATGATAATTTCCTTAACAAGACCAAGTACCTGAAAAACAAAAAATAAAAAAAAATATAAATAAATTAAACATACAAAATTTTATACAAAAAAACCTACCATAGGTAAAAATATAATATCTGATTTCAAACAAAAATATAAAAAATGAGTTAAATGAATAATTGTTATAAATTGATCATTTTTTGTAACATTTTTTATCCACTTTAAAAATATTTCAAATAAATATTCAAACTCTTGATATTGTCCCAAATCAGTAATTAATATTAATGCATGTTGTTTAAGGAATTCAGAATCTAATGAATTTTTTTCTGTCATAATGGCTTGTCTTAAGAAAATTATTAACATTTCTTTTTGATTAAAATTGTCTAATAGAAACTTAAATCCAGAAAAATTTGTATTTTTAAAATTAGTTATACATCGAAGCAAATATATAGTCCAAGCTCGAATTTCATCATTAATGAATGATTTATTTAATCTATTATAATATTCAGTTGTTCCTTCAGTTAATTCTAAAATGAGATTTCTTAAATTATTAATTATATTTGATGATTTTAAAAAAAGAAATTCGGCTGTAGTCGGAGAATGATGCATTAATGAAATAATAACTTTAATTATTGATATCTCAATTTTAATATTCCCTTTAAATTGTATTAATGATGAACTTAATATAGATTCTAATTCTGTACAATAATAACTATTATCATTTTCTCTTAAGTCATCTCCCGACAAAAAAAGATGTAAAAAAATATCAAATACTGAAATACCATATTCGGATACTTTAATATTATTATTATTATTATTATTTTCAAACCAAGAAATTAATCTATTCTGTGATTGATCAAAATTTTTTATTTGCGATATATCTGTCGTCATTTCGGACAAAAAAATTGATCGATAAGTACTTTCCCAATTTAATAAATTAACATTTTTTTGTTTAATAATTAAATATCTCAAAATGATATCGTAAGTTAGACTTGTTGGTTTTGAGCACGGCCAAAAAATAGCTGCTAAAGTTTGAAGTGCTGCTGATCTTATAGAGGCTATTAAAAAAAAATTTAAAAAAAAATTTAAAAAAAAATTACCTTTCAAAACGATGGAAACCAAAACCATAACCACCAACAAAATTAATATTAAAATTAATTTCAGAATGAATTTGACATTTTTTTTGATTTAATATTTTTGAATTATATAAAATGTTTCTATTTTTTATAATTGAAGAAAGTAAAATTAATGCTGTTATTCTTTGCCCATTATTAATACTAGTTAGCCAATAATCAACAATTTCATCTAAGTTGTAACCTGGATGTTCAGGTTGCTGGCCATGATGAAACAATTCGCGTGGTAATTCATTATCAGATAAATTCACTGTTGAAAATAAATTTTCTAAAATTGGAAGTCCTTTTAAATCAAATCGTAAATTTTTAAAATCAGAAAAATTTAAATTATTTTCATTTTTTACAATTGGATTTGTCCATTCTAATTTATCTATATCTTTGTTTGTTAAATTTAATTGATTATTAAATAATTGAACATTTAGTATGTTTTCGGTAACATTTTCAAATTTTTTTTTCGGGACACCAGTATTTTTTTCATTATATTTATTTAAGCCACGTTGTCTAAGTTTATCGATAATATTTGATCCAAATCTTTCAATTAAATCATTCTCAATTTCTTCTGAATTTTTTTTTGATTTTATATCAGAAAAATTTTTGATTTCAGGAAAACCATTTTTTGGACAGACATTATTTTCTTTTTTTTCAAGAGGAAAATTTTCAATAATTTCAGATGTAAATGCACAATCATCTAAATTAATTTGTATTAATTCTTTTTTCAATCTATCTGATTTAAATTTTGATATTTTAGAATTTTTTTCTACAAGATTTTCATTTCTTTCTTCTCGATTCATACGAATCAAACGACAAGATGGTTGTTCCATTTTAATTCTTAAAATAACGAATACATAAAGGATCTTCTAAAACAAAATCAAAATCTTTTTTTCGTCTTGTTTCTATTTCATCTTTCATAAATACTATCTGTAGACACAGATTGTGTTCCTAATTTTACTTACAGAAGACCATTTACATTTTTCGGTTATTACTGCAAAAGGCACACGACTATGATCTTTAATAGGTGTCTGCATTTAAATTAAAAAAATAATAAAATTAATAAAACTTTTTAAATGCTATAAAAAATATTTTTACGAGCCAAAATCAATATAATGTAAAAAAAAATTAATCAAAAAATTAATTAACTATGATATATCAAAAGAAATAATTTAAAATTAAAATTAATAAAATTATTAATTATATAAAGATAAAAAATTAAAAAATGATTTACTTGTAATATTGAAAAAATTGGAATACAAAATCTAGCAAGTACTTCAGATATTTTATGAATAACTCCAATTTTGTCATCGACAACCATTCTAATTTTTTTTTTAATTTTTTTTTTCCTAACCTTATATAAAAATCTGCTTCATAATCTTTTGCAATAATAGAAGATTTATTCTCTTTATCATTATTTAAAAACGTCTCAATTGGTTTATTATAATTTAGATTATTTTTAAGTTCTAATATATCAGCAACAACTGAATTTGCAGTTGGATATCTTCCGGCACCCGAACCAACAAATAAAGAACGACCTATGTAAATTTTTTTTATTTTTTTTTTATATTTTTTTTTTTTATTATTACCTAGATATTCTGATTCAATTTCAACTGCATTTGTTGCTCCAGATACATGAGCAAGAGGACTTGATAATGGTACCTTATATACTTTGTATAGAGTTAAAGAGTTACCATTGCAGGTGTTATTAATACAGCAGCTTTATTCGAGTCATTTGATATTTCCGCTATACCAAGAAGTTTTATTGTATGATTTAGTAATTTAGCTAAAAAGAATTAAAATTAAAATTAAAATAAATTTTACCGTAAGCAAAATCCTCAGCTTCAATTTTTGATATACCCATACAAGGGACATCTTTTTCATCTAAAAAAAAATTTTTTTTTTTTTTTAAATTTTTTTTAAAAAAAATATCAAAACGTACCAATTGAAAGCCCAAAGCCAAGTTTACTTAATATACATATTTTAGATCGTGCATCCCAACCAAGAACATCAGCTGATGGATCTGATTCAGCAAATCCTTTTTCTTGTGCTTCTTTTAATGCCTAATAGTAATAATTTAATATTATATATTCACTTGAGTATATGACATATTTTGATGTTCCATATTAGATAGAATATAATTTGTTGTTCCATTTAATATTCCAACAATTCGAATGATTTTATCTGGAGCAAATCCTCTTTTTAAAGTTGAAATTATGGGTATACCCCCACAAACTGCAGCTTCATATAAAAAATTAACCTTAGAATGTTTCTGAGAAAAGAACCTTTTTTTTTTTTTATTTAACATACAGTCAGAAGATCTATTAAAGAATCCATATGAGTAGAAATTAATGCTTTATTTGCTGTAACAACATGCTTGCCCTATATTATGTAGATTTCTCTTATTACTAACATTTTTAATAGCTTGTGAAATTATGTCCCAAGCAAGAGTTGTACCTCCAATAACTTCAACCTAGAAGATATAAAAAAAAAAAAAAAAAAAAAATAATAGAAAAAAATTTATTAAAAAAAAATTAAAAAAAAAATAAAAAAAAAATTAAAAAAAAAAACTAAAAAAATTTTTTTTAAAAAAATTTTATAAGTTTTACATACAACACAATTTATTTCAGGATCATCAATAATACTCTGAAAATTATCAACGAGAGTTATATTTTGTAAAGAACGTTTTTTTTTTAAATCTCGAACAAATGCTTTCTTAACTTTAATATTTTTTTTTTCTCTGATTTAAAATAATTGAAAATAAAACATTACTTCAAAATATCAATAACGCCTCCACCAACAACACCAAGTCCACAAATTCCGATATTTAATATCAAAGAATCCATAGGTAAATTTTTTTTCAGGTCCAGACAAAAAAAAATTTTCAGATTTTTAGAGACGTATATTAAAAGAAAATTATTTTTTATTTTTTTTTAAATTTATTTTATAATCGACAATTATTGATACAAATATTCTTTTTATAATTAATATATATTATCTATCTTTTTTTATGATGCAAAATGATGTCTTGCATTTCTTAAGAAAATCATTAGAATTCTTAATGATGAATTTGATTAAAATTATTATAAAAAAATAAAAAAATTTTAGCTACAATAAAGACTTTGATTATTTTATTAGATAATTATTAATCTTAACGATCATAATTATCACAGTCTAGACCAACACATTCATATCTGACTTTATATTCCACGAAAGGTGCGGCGAAAATCGTTTTGATGCATGCGTATTCATCTAGATAAAACCCACTGGGACATAGATGTCTTGCAGGCGTGAATGTTGCACACTGAGAACCAACAATGACTGTATTTTGAGGACAATATGTTTCGAGCGACAATTCCTCTGTTCCAATACACTCGCTTTTGCTTAATTCTGAATACCCTTCAGGACAAACTGTAGCTGCAGCAACAACCTGATCTTTATATCCACCTGGTTTTAAGATTTTCGAGACAGGTATTAACGTAAGGCACAATTTCCCTTCAAGAGTGCCTGATTTCGAGCAAGACGGACGAGCTGATTCCGTAGTAATTCTTTTGCAGGTTCTTTCAATCACAAATTCTTGCACTCTAGGCGTTATGGGTGGAAGAGTGTAATGAATTTGATTCTCGTTCATTCCTTTTCCCGCGTGCCTAAGAGTCAATGGTTTGCTAGACTCATCATCCATGTCTAGATCCTCTGGAGCTATCCGTGTTGGAGTGCAGTCAAATGTTTCTTCACGTTGACACTTTTTTCCATAGAGACCGTATCCAATGGGACATATATATTCCGGGGAATCATATTTTTGTCGAACGCAAGTATCTCCTTTAATCAATGACCCAGCAGGACATCGAGATAATTCTGGTTGAGCTACACGAATAATACATTTTTCCTCATCATCTTCTTCCAGCTCACTTAACTCATAATCCGGTGGACATATCACCTCAGGTGTAATGTATTTTGTCCGAGTACAAGTTTTTCCACCCGAATTTGTATAACCTTTGGGACACTCTAAGACCTTGTTCACATACTTTGCGCATTTTCCTTCGGTATATTCAGTGCCTTTCGGACAAACAGTTTCAGGATGAACACTAAGAATTTTTGCGCATTGATTGCCAAGAACACTAAAGCCAGCAGGACATTCCGTTTTGCGATCAGATTCTTTAATTGCATGTGGCATATTTCTAGGTGTCGCTTTTTTTGCCATAGGTGCAACAGGAAGTACGTGCTTTTGCGCAATTACACAGCAAAACAGATGTGCATTAAAAAAAATGCTAAAGAACAATTTCATCTTAAATAATGCATATTAATCAGAAGCGAAATTTCAAAATAGAAGTTTGTGAATGTATGCAGACTTTTATAATACTTATTTTATATAAAATGATGCTTTAACAAAAAATAGTTTATGCTTAAAATTTTCATGCATACAACCAAATATCAAAATAAGTAGTATTGCATCATTATTTAATTTATATGTAATTATAATTAAGCAACTTTAAATATGTGTTTTGCATAATTTATCTTAAATTTAATTAATTTAGTTATGATTGAATGTATAATCATAATTTTTTATATTGTATCATGTTTTTATTTGTGCGTAAATTTCAATTAATGTAAATTTTGTAAAGTTATATTTTTTATTTATTTTTTTAGTGTATAAATATTTTTCTCATAATAAATTTATTCCAAATGTTGAGCACATTTACTTACTATTTATTTTTTTTTTTCAAAAGGTATTTCATGTTAAACCATCTAAAATTTAAATTGATTAAAAATTTAAATATTCTTTAATCATCATAAAATTATATGAGAATAAATGAAACACTTTCAAAATTACAATATTCAAATTTTTACAATTATCCATATTTTGTAGTTTGTTGTAATGTTAGAATTTTTCTATGTGTAATAAAATTTTTTTTCTAGCGGTTTGGGTCACAATTTTTTTTTGTGATATTATTTATTGATTGACCATTAGCCAATACAATAAATTTAGTAGTGGCCTTTCTTTGAAGGATAGCTGGGTTCATGATGAGTCTTGCCACAGTCTTTGCCAACACATTCATAAGTTACTGTATATTCCACAATTGGAGCGGCAAAGATTGTCTTTACACATGTCTTGCCATCAAGCCAGAAACCTTCTGGACAAACAGTCTTGGGGTGTTGGTATGTTGCGCATCTGTCGCCGACATTGATAGTTCCATTTGGGCAAAAGACTTCTGGAAGGACCTCTTCAGATGCAACGCATTCGTTTTTGTTTGTTTGTGAGTAACCTTCTGGGCAAATACGGGTGGCAGCGACAAGTTCATCTCTGTATCCACCTGGTTTTACAACCTTTTGTACTGGTACATCAAGTACGCAAACTTTTCCTTCAAGATATCCTGCCTTGGAGCAGACTGGACGGGCTGGTTCGGTAACTATTCTCTTGCATGTCTTTGAGATGACGAATTCTTCAACTTCCGGGGTTATTGCTGGGAGTGTGTAATGGACATCTTTGCCTTTGCCAATATTGCGTAAACCACTCGATTTCGAATGTTTTTCTTCTTCTTTCTTGCTTGGCTCTTGAGCAGCACGGGCTGGTGTACAATCGAAAGTCTCTTCTCGTTGGCACTTTTTGCCGATCAATGTGAAGCCGCTTGGGCATGTCCATTCTGGTGCTTCGTATTTGTGTCTTATACACTGATCGCCTTTAACCAAAGACCCAGATGGGCAGTGGGGAATATCGGGAAGTGCAATTCGGGTGATGCATTGATCTTTTCCACTGAGATCGAATCCAGAGGGACATACGAGCTCAGTTGGTGCATATTTTGTGCGGACGCAAGCTCCCTTTTGTGAAGTATATCCAGCAGGGCATTCAGAGATTTTTCCAACATATTTTGCGCATTTGCCATCAACAAGAGTTGTTCCAGGGGGGCAGACAATTTCGGGATTAGCATTCAATGTCTTGGCGCATTGTTTTCCAACAAAGTTGAATCCGGTTGGGCACTCCTTCTTACGATCAGACTCGTCAACAGCCTTGGGAGGTGTTGAAGGGCCAGCCTTCTTGACAATTGGAACGACTGGTACCGCATGCTTTTGTGCGACAGCACTGCAAGCAAGAAGAGCAATCAAAAGAATTCCGGAAAACGAACGCATTGCAGAATTTCTTAATGAAGTGAGGTTGCGAAGTTTACCCATCGCTTCTGCTGAACAGAAGCTCAACTAGAAGACGGCGGGAGCTAAACATATTAAAAAATCTAAAATATTGCCTAACTAGACGCGCGCTCACAATTATGATTCTTAAGAGGGTCAAACCTATCTGACGAAAAATTTTTGCAGAACTTTCATTTCTATTTTCAAATTCTATAGAAATAGATTTACTTGCTTAATAAAATTCATGCATGCATGTTCTATGTTACAAATGACTATGGCAGCAATCTTAATTAAAATTGCGAGCTCAAAAACTCAGACGCTGAGCAGACGATTTTCAATTTGCATTATGCTCACTTCATATGAAATAAGAATTGCCTTATCTTGATTTTCAATTTTCAGAGATACATGCGCTGCATATACATGTAACACATGCCGACGCGGTCTACGAAGTTCTAAGCAATAAGGTAAGGCGTACATTTCTTATTGCTAAAGAAACGATAAGGCAGCGATCCTCGACAAACTCTAATTAATGAGCAACACTCAATTTCAGTGCACAATTTTCAATGCACAATTTTCACTTACTTAGAGACACAAAGTCAAATCGTATGCCGCTTATCATCTGAGTCAGCATTACACTGGGTGCAATGACGCACCTGTAAAAGTGAGCTGATATGCTTCAAATGGTACGTCTGGCAGATACCTGAATCCGGTGTATACAAAGGATGATTGTCAAGAAAGAAGTGACATCTATCCACTTACGCTGAACAGATTTTTCTTGGCTATTGGATATCATTTTTGAGGATGATTCTGTTATATGAAGTGTGTATTGTGAAAGCGTTGTTGTTAATACAGCGCATTCTGTTTCTGAAAATGAACATGATAATCAGTATGAAAAATATTGTGATCAGCAATGGGAGCAAAGAATGCACTTTTACCTGCCTCTAATTGTACATCAACACTGTAACCTTGACCAAATGGACTTTTTTGCGGGTTAAGAACTGTGATGGTTAATTCTTCAGCACCCAAGCTTTTCAAACGATCAATCACTCGCTTCATTGAGCATAGTGAATTGTGATGAATTATCTCCTAGTAGACTTTGATTTTATATTTTCAGGTTACCCCAGGTAAATTTTCCAAAGGCGGATGAAAGCGTTCGCAATCATAATCACCCAATAAGCACACTACACATGTCTGTGTTTTTATGTAACTGAGATTAAACCTACGCACCTGTGCTATTGAGACAGCCTTCTCTCCTTGGCCGATAGTAAATGTTAGATGAAGTTGTATTACTTCACCCTCTCTAAGTATCTATCAAAAAAAGACTAAACTTACTTTTCTAATTCTACAACATTACTTTGAGCTGTCAATCCGGCATGAAGAGCACTGTAAAAGCAATTGGCATCAACTGTTAATCCTAATATATTATTACTACCATGATGTATTAGACAATCTGCAAATAATTCTGTCTGACAATAAATAATCTCAAATCTTACTAGCTTAAATTGTGCATACGACATTATATGTTGTTCATCTTCTGTTGGCTTAACTCTTAATTGAATATCATCTGGAGAAAACCTCAAATCTAATAATGTTTTTCGAGTTATACAAAATGCCTTGACGACATCTAAAAAAAAATCAATTTAAAGAATATTATTACCACGAAATATTGTTAATTTATCTCTTAAAAAAACACACCGGAATTGCATTTTTTACAAAAAAAAATTATGGTTTTTTTTTTTTTATTATTCGGATAGAGTTATTATTTGAATAATTTTTTTATTGAGTATAATTTTTTTATTATAAATTAGATCTGAGTTTATTTATCTTGATAATTTAATAATAATGAATTTTTTATTCGGTATAAATAATTGTATTAAATTATATTTTTTTATTCTAATAATATTAATCAAATAAAATTATTTATAATTTAACAAAATTATTTAAATATAATTAGGTATATATAATAGATATTTTGGGAGTAGAAATATTTATTATATTTCAAATAAATGATATTTGAGTGGGTGTTCTTAAAGTATTAGGAAAATTGTCATCAATAAAATTAATAACATCATAAATGATTTCAGAAGGACTCAATTCTTTATGTTTTAATCTAATACATTCATCTAATTTAAATCTAAAAATTTTTCCTCCTGGTCTACCATTAAGTATACCTAATATTGGCTTAATTAATGGAAATAATTTTTTTTGTGTTGTTGGTTCTGGTTGATAATAATTTAAATAATCCATATAGTTTTTTATAATTTTTAACGGTGTTTTAGAGGTCTCAGGATTTGGGACATTATAAAATCTTGAATCAACTTCACTAAATATACAAGGATTATTAATAGCTGCTCTTCCACACATGACACCTTCAAGTGGTATTATATTTTTATTTTGATTTGATTCCAGTAAATTTATTACATTTTTTATTAATTCAGAATCAATTGTATTATTTTCTTCTTTGCTTAAAATATTGGATTTTGCTAAACGTTGTTCTCGTTTTTTTGGACGTTTAAACTTTGATGATTTACGATTACGTAATGATGAACCAAAATCAGGAAGATTCATTATATCATCAATATCCATTTTGATTACAAAAATCTTCAAAAAAATACTCTTCACCTAATAATTTATCGTCAAATAAATCATCAGATTCTTTGGAAAAGCAATTATCAGATTCTTCGATTAGAGGGAGATTATAAGATTCTTTCATTAAAGATTCTTTGGAAAAGCAATTATCAGATTCTTTGATTAGAGGGAGATTATAAGATTCTTTAATTATAGGAAGATTATAAGATTCTTTGGAAAAGCAATTATTAGATTCTTTGGAAAAGCAATTATCAGATTCTTTGAGTATAGGGTAAGCATAAGATTTTTTCGTTGTTAAATTTCGATTATCTACAACGGATAAATGATTAGAGATTTGTAAAGGAGGCCTCCATTTACATGAAAGAAAATTGTCAATTTCATTTAAAGTTTGAACAGCTCCATTTAAAGAAAAATTGATATCAGGAAAATCTTTTGTAAGTTGATATATTTTATGATATTCTAAAGGAGGTATAGTCCTATTTTGAGATGGATTTATACCATTCAACCAAGCTTTACGAGCATGTATTATAAATCTTTTACAACCAGCTGAGTTTACAATTGCAACGAAATTTTTCAAAAAATCCATTGAGTTTTTATCATCAATACCACATCTTGTTTTTATACTTATACGTAAGTCAGGAACTTGTCGTTTTATATTTGATACAATCTCTCGTACCTTTTCTGGATCTTTCATAAGAGCTGCACCAAAACAACCTCGTTGAGCAACTTTTGAACTTGGACATCCAACATTTATATTAACTTCATTATAACCATAACTTTTGATTATGCCAGCAGCAGAAGTCATACCTTCTATATCACTACCACCTAATTGACAAACAATCGGTTGTTCTATATCATCAAAATATAAACATTTATCTAATTCTGATGTATTTAATAATGTCGAATAAACTTGCATTTCGGTCCATAATTCTGCGCAACGAGTTATACCCCGAAAAAATCTTCTAAAATGTCTATCAGTTATTGCAAGCATTGGAGCTATTTGTACACGTGCTAGTTTAAATTCCTCAAAATTCATTTTAATAGGACTGCTGGGACTATTTATAAAAATTTCAAAAATTTTTTTAAAATTATATCAAATTTTTTACTTATTTTTTTAGAAATTATACTTAATTAAATTGATATGTTTACTTTAACAAAAAATTTTAAATTTATATTTAATTTAAAATTTATAAAAAATTTGATAGAAATTCAAATTTTGTATATTTTGCGAAGTGTTAAATAAAACCTGAAAAATATTAATAATAAATTATTATTGAATCAAACAATTATTAAAAATTTTGAATTATTAATTTTAAGTCTTCGAATAAGAATTTATAAAATGTATAATTTTTTTTTTAATTTTTTATTTCAAATATTTTCTTAATAAAATTTAAAAATATCGCTTTGGTGTGATTAACAATAGTTTTAGTACAATTTTTAATATAATTTATGAAACTTTGATTTTCAATTTTTAATAAAATAATTTAATTTAGATTCATTATATTAAATATCTTTCTTTTAAATTTTTCTTTTTCTTTTTTTTTATGAGAATTTATTTATAGAATCAAAATAAAATGATTCCGGCATTTCCTGAAAGAAATTTATTCATTAGCGGTAATAAACTATTTTTAAAATGCGAGAATTATTTTTTTTATTTAGTATTTATTTATTTATAAAATCAACCTTATCAAGTTTAAATTGTATAACTGAATCTCAAAATTATATTGTAGATTTTGTATGGATGTTTAATCCTGATTCTGCTGGAGAGTATTACCAATTCACCGAAAGTCTTAGAACAACTTATATGAATAAATTGTTATCAAAATTAGAAATTAAATATCCTGGATCACGTGCTGGAATTGCTATATGGGGAGGTAAAGGTGAAAGATGTTATCAAAGAAAAATTTCATTGACAACGGATTTTGAAGCTGTTAATCACGTTATGTCAAATCTGAAATTGACCAAAGGGGGTAGTAGCCCTGAACAGGCACTTTTAGGAATAACACGCGGTTTACTTGATAGTGGTATGGGTTGGTCAATTGATAATATTTCAAGTGATAAAACAAAACAAATAATAAAAATACTTTTGATGACAACTGATGACAGAAGTTTACCTCCTTCCATAAATCAATCAATGCATGGTTGTCAAAATCAATTAAATCCAGAAACAACAGGAAGACATTTTGCTAATGAAGATGTCTATCTAGTGGGACTTGTAACAAAACAGAAAATTGGTGGAAAAACTCAAGATTTTCTAAAAGAATGGCAAGCTTACTTAGAACAAATGAAAGCATATGGTGCCTCAGGAGAAATGCAGCAACTCAATTTAAAGGACTTCAGTCATATTGTTGATGATGTCATTAGTCATATTGACAATATAGTTTGTACAGAAGTGACAAAAACGGAAACTACAAGCCCTACTCCTTTAGATTCAACCACTGAAGCAAATGAGTTATCACTAACAACAATCATTGATACTGAGCCAGCAATTGAAGTTCTCTCCACACCAAAAAGTATCGATGTCAATTCAACAAGAGCAACTAAAGTTGAACCAACACCAATAAGTATCGATGTTGATTCAACAACAACACATGTTGAAGTTGAGCCAACAGCTGAGGCTGCTGATGTTGAGCCAACAGCTGAGGCTGCTGATGTTGAGCCAACAGCTGAGGCTGCTGAAGTTGAGCCAACAGC
>JAPYZD010006347.1:0-13543 GCA_030522725.1 Ichneumoninae sp. B BG-2022a | reverse complement strand
GGTTTTCCGCAAACGATTTAGGTCTCAAAGTGTGCTGGAGACGTTGCATAGGTTCGTGTTGCTTATTGAACACGAATCGGTTTCGGGCACCTGTATGTCACCCGTTCCTTCAAATCCTTGAATTCGAACCAGTACAAAACATGCACTTTTCTGACGCCAGATTTTCAACATCTTTTATCTCGACTTCTGGACCTCGCAAGTCGATAACAGTTTGAACAGACTTTCGTGGAAGGACCAAGATTAGGAAGATACAAAAATAATTAATTTGAAAAGTGAATTCTTTTTTATTGTTCAGAATTTTTTTTATCATCATGAAACCTTAGCTTTTGGACTTACTTAATTTTTCACTTATTTTTCTTGTGCGCAGGATAAGTAGGATGGAAATTGGTTGTTGGTTTCGGATGTTATTATTTCGATGAATTTGTTTTTTTGCAGACTCAACTTCTTGGACAAGAGATTACAAGCGGGTATGCCGTCGTCGCGGGGCGAAGACTGGCAGCCTCTGCTGCTGTATAGGAACAGCTTGCTACACGGGGAAACCGATCAGGTGCCGGTTACCAGCAAACGAGCGTACACGCGACGCAAGAAGGATCATGCAGCCGGTAAGTTGTTAATTTTTAATTACCTTTTTATGAGTTACCCTTTTTGCATAACAGGCTGGTATTGTTAAAAGCTTTTCATGGGGTGAGCCTTTTCAATCGATGAAACAGGCCATTTTTTAATAGTCTTTTGTTTCGGCAACTATTAAAGTTTTTTGACAATGTGGAAAATATGAATCTTGGATAAAAAAAAAGTGTTATCGGTGTTTTCCTCTAAAAATGGATCAAAGTAATTTGACGAAGAAAGAACTACAAAACAGATTTTCCGACAACAGCAACTAACACAGCGAATTCTTTAATTTTTCAGAGGAAGAAGAGGTAGACGAGGCGGACGAAGGATCTGATCACGAGTTCATAGGGTAAGTTCGCACAAATTCACGTCCCGAAAAAAAACCGATAAAATAAATGCAAGCTTAATTTTCTATTTTTTCATTTCACGAAAGCACAAACAAAAATTATTCCGCTTATCTCGTTCTTTTGCTTATTTTTCGCTTAACTCTATTGTTTGCAATTTTTTTCATTTTTTTTTTCTACTTTTTCAGTATCTACTAAACGCTATTTTCGTCAATCCGTACACCAACCAATTCACCAACGTCGTTCACACGCTCGTCCTTTCTGCTTTGATTGCCGCGGTCCGCTGTCCTTTAATACGAATTCACGTTACACGTCGCTTGTCCGATAAAACGGGGTAGCCGCTGCTACGATGTTCCCGCTATGCCGCTACTTCGCTGACGATTAGGCTCTGCTATGCTAATTTTGGCTTTGGTCGTGGCTCCCCGACATTAATTAATTACTTTTATATATATAAAACAAAATAATAATAAATAATAATCATTGACGATAAGGAGGATGAGGCAAGAGCAGTGTGTGGTCGCATCGATTCACGTTATTGAATCGATCGATCGATCGGAGGATAAATCATAATGATAATAATAATAGTAATAATAAAAAAAGAAGCAAGGAGAGGGCTTTGGCCCAGGGTTTCTTTTTATTGGGTTCGCCAACGTATAATTTTACAGGGCAGGGCCGCACGTCCTGAACAGATGATCGGTGAGCTCGACACAGAAAAAAACAGCCCTCCTGTACGCGGGGCCCTAATCCGCGGGACTTGTGGATCTTAGAATCGTATTAGTCCGCGGGGCCTAGACTCACAAAAAAAAAGTTTCTATTGTAGTGTATTTTTTATCTCGAGGGAACTTCGTCTACCAATTGTCCTCGTGTACCTGATTTACTATTCGAGTATTTTTTTCGTACGATATAATAATTAATCTGACTGAACATTAAAACAGTCGTATCGCGAAATTTTTACTGTCGCGCTTAGTGCGAGAAATGAAGGAAAAAAAATTGTATTTTATTATTGTCGACAATACAAATTGGTTATACAATTGAACACGAGATTAATGTTATGTGTTGATTATCAAACGAGACACTCCCGATCCTTGAAGTTCCTATCGAATCCTGCTACAGAAAGTAATCTAGATCTTATCGATCAGAGTAGAATAGAAGAGAAAAGAAAGCGTGAAAATAAGTAACAGTAAAGGAGGTTCGGACATTGAGTTGAATTGAAGATAGAGCGCTGAATTTCTCTCAAGTCGATTGTGAAATGGAAGATTTCAAAGAGACACGCGTCCCAGGTACCGATATATAAGCGTTTAACAATCGCACGAATTCAAAGGCACGAAACTTTTCGGATGCCAGATTTTCAACATCTTTTTCTCGGTTTTGGGACTTTACATATTGATGCAATTTTTACCAGACACTCGTCTGAGGACGAAGAACATGAACATAAAAAGAATTAACCCTTCAACAACAATCAGGAAAAAAACATTTTCCTTTTTCTCGAGCACATTTCGAATTATAATTTATTTAAGCTTTTAGAATACATTTTTTGGGAAAATTGCTACCGGACTCTTTTCTTCCAAAGAACTTCAATTTTTTTTCTTTGGTTTTTAAATTTTTCCTCGCGATATCATGCTCTAGCCTCCTTGATGCAAAGCACGAGTCCATGTCGATGTAGGTTATCCAACAACTTTGCGTACGTGTAAACGTGTTGCAATTTTTTTCTTCTTTCAGCAAGCAAAAGAAGAAGAGAGCAGCGAAGAAAAACGCGTGAGTATAAAAATCATCATCATCCCCAAAAGTCGTTGGTTCGCAACCGGCCAAAATTCAAATATCTATGTAGAAAATATTTCTGAGAGACAAAAACGAATTGACGAATTCTCCTAGACTCTCAGTTACCAAAGTCAATTTTCCACGGGGACCCCGAGCTTCGGCTTTTTACGAGAGTAGCGATATTGCCCTGACGCCAGGCTCGCCCATGCCCGCGATAGAAGATTCCTCGCAGAGTCCCTCGCACGACATCGACAACAGACTTAAATCTTTGCAAATACAGTCTAGAACGTAAGTACAATTTTTTTAAATCTTCATTCCAGTCATATTTTTTGGGTGATTTTTTTTACACCATGTGTACTTCGTCAGGCGAAGAAATCAAGATCAGTCCCAGGAGCCGAGAGAATTGCGCAGAACCGCGAGAAATTCCGGGCGCTACGTTGAGGGGCAATATATGGTGAGTCCATCTCGATAAAATTACAAACTTCTCGATCAAAAAAAAAATATATATATAAATCGAATGAAGCTGACAAAAAATTGATATCTTCTCGCAGGAATCCGATTCGGAATAAAGACGAAATAGAACGAGTATTGAAAAGACGAGACCGAAAGTGGAAGGGCGAATTTTTTCGACGCAAATGAATTATATCCGCATATCGGCCCGGTGTGCATTTATTTAAGAGCGCGTATTTCTTTTTTTATAATTATTTTTAAAAAAATCAAGTATCGCGCTTAGAGAGACTGAATCGACTATAGAACAACCGATGTTACGTTTACATCTCAGTTCAACGACAATATTATATTATTATACCCTCTTATTTACTTTATACACATATTCCTTCGCACACGAAGGAAATAATCGGACCTCGCGGTATTTTGATAATACGACTCGGACAAAAGAAAAAAATAAGAAGAAAAAGAAAGTATTATCGTTTGTTACTACTATAGTATTTAATGATTAAAAAAAATAAAAACATTAGTAAAAAAATACATTGGAATGTTACAATTAATACTTATTTACTAATCTTGTGTCTTCATAGTTTTTTTTACCCTTTTACTTTTATACATATTTATTATGCGAAGTTCGCAGGATTATGGCACTGAGGCACTGAAGCTCTGCATTTTCGTATTAAATTTTTGTTGTTAAATCCTAATTCCGCTCTGTACGCTGCTTTCGGAAAATATTGCTGAGTCGTCGAGCTTTTGGCGTGCCTGCCACATTCTGTAAAAAAAAAAAACACAAAATTGATTAAATTAAATTTTTACTTTATCCTTAAAACCTGTTCGAATGGGTTCGAACTTGTTTTTAATGCTTTTCTATTTGTTTGACGGTCCCATAACTTGTTCAAGCCTGGTTGAATTGGTTTTAAATGGGTTCGAACTTGTCTCAAACCGGATTTGAACTTGTTTGCAAACTCACTTCGTCTTGTCGCTTCGAGATCGAAGTCCCGAATAAATTTTTCAGTCCTCTCGGCGTGGCGGTCGTGCGCCTCTCGACGTTCCTTTCCCTGAGGATTCTGCTACCCGGACTTTTCAGCTCATTACCCTGAATCAAACGACATGTCAGTGATTAAACTCGAGCATTCGACTCTGATGCAAAAAAACTAAATCGACGATCGCATGCGATTAACGAAAAAAAAGAACTATCTCACCTGCAACGAGAGTCTCCCTCCGTTTTTGCTTGGCGTCGGAGGACCGGGTCTCTTGTACGAAGTCTACAAACCACCACAAACCCAAACAGGCACGATACAGAACGAATAAACGAGACGAGATACGAGAACACTTTTTTCATGCGGATTTTACACAGATAAAACGATTTAATGTTTACAGTGGAATCTCTCCAATGTTACACTAGATAAGTTACGAAGCCGTGTGGTGCCGATAATTATAGTGTCCCAATAGGAACGGTCGAAGAGGAGACGAACTGCTTTACGTACGATACAGACCCTAAGTACTTCTTGATGGTGTAAAAATCTGAAAAAAATCATGTATACTAAAGGTGCTGAGAAGATTAATTTTGCATAATAATAATTGCAAAATGTTATTAATAAATTCATCAAAAAATTAAGTGCTTAACAAATTACCTTTTTTTATTAACAATTTAACTTTTTTTTATGAACATGATTCGTTTATTTTTCTGAATACGTATGAATTTTTTCAGATTTTTAAGTAATCGTTGATTTGTTATTTTTTTACAGAACAAAAATCAACGATTACTTAAAAATCTGAAAAATGCATACGTATTAAGAAAAATAAACGAATCATTTTCATTAAAAAAAAAGTTTTGTTGCCGGGTAATTTGTTAACCAATTAATGTCTTGATGAATTTGTTAATAACATTTTGCAATTATTATTATGCAAAATTAATCTTCCCAGTACCTTTAGTATACATGATTTTTTTTAGATTTTTATACCATCAAGAAGTACTTGCAATTTTCTCTTATTGTTGTCGAACTTATGCGAAGTCAGCGCGCAGCGAGACTCCCTCCTTAAGGGGGAACGCCGTAAGGGGTTCGGCCGTGAAAAAAATGCTCGAGCTTACCTGCGTTCTGTCTTTCTTCTTTGGCTTCTGCCCGGGAAGGAGACTCTGACTCAGACTGTCGTTGAAGACGTCGTCACCTGTTACACCGTTCTACGAGAAAAACCAATAATTGGGATATCCAAAAAAATACGTTGATCGCTACTCCAGGATGGTCTCTTTTCGACATTCTCGTGGATGTTTTACGGACAACGAACGTTACGATACACAGAGAGAAGATCAATACAAAAAAAATGGTTTACCTTGATATCGTCCTCGTTCAGAGTTATCGGCTGTACGTGCGTTTCAACAGCGTAGGACGATCGTAAATGAGGTCTGAACATCGAGTTTCGCTTACGCAGCTCGGACAAACGGTCATAGTCCGGACCCACGGGTGCACATCGGCCCTCCTTCAAGTCCGCTAGAAGAGAAAAAATAGGAATTAGAAAATCGTATGGTCTCTTTTCATAAACATGGTACCTCTTTTCATAAACTTTTCATAAACAAAATCCGGTATTTTTTCTTCATTTTTTTTTACTAATTCATTACTTGAAGGAATGATAATAATAATAATGAGTTGACTATAATTTTTACTACCGACCTAGGTAAACGCTATCGAAAACTTCGCCCTCCTCGTCCTCCGCGTTGAAAGCATTGCCCATCGCTTGTATACTCTTGACGCTATGCCGCCTGGTTGAAAAAGTCGTGGTTTCTTCCTCGATTACCTCGACAGCGCGGTATCCCTGCCGGGACGTCGACTCTCTGGCAGCTCTATCAACGCCGAAGTCGCGCCGATCCAGACTGAATAAATAAATAAATAATTCAAAATGTTATAGAACAAATTTTACAGAAAAGCAGAAACGTATCACGATTTTTAGATTGTCATAAGAATGTGTCAATGATTCATCGAGCCCTTTAACCCTGCAAGTACCGGATACTTTTTGCCGATCGCAAACAACCGTGCCTTCTTTTAAGTAAAAAAAAAAACGATACGACTGTTCATAATAAATTTTCTTCTGCGCTATAAAAAAAACATCTCAAGGTACGTCTGCGAATGTTTACAGAATTTTTGTTAGCACATTAACTTGTTATTTGAATCGTCCGAAGATTGCAAATTCTAGGTTCTCGTTGAACGAGTATGCGGTACATGAAGAGTTCAAAGGTACGGTATTTCGACGTTTTAGTAGAAAAAAATTTCACAAGGCTCTTGGCAAAAATTGACTTGAAGGACTTGAAAAAAATCTCGAAAAAGATTTTTTTTAATGAATTTTACACTCTCCAGGATACTATTGTGGGAAGACGAATTAGAAAGACCCAAGCACCTTGCCGTTTTCTGCCGACTCTGAGATACAGCCATATGCTGATTGGCCTCCGCGACCGCGCCCTGCTGCAGTCCCTTCAACTGCTGAAGCTGTTGAAGAGCCGCCTGTTTCTCCTGCGTTTCGGCCAGCAACTTTTCACCCACGTCCCAGTACCGCGAGCTCAGATCGCTTATGTGGGCCTTGTACTTTGCTATATCCTCGGTGTACTTCCGGCACTGCTGTTCCATCTGTCCCCGCAAAGTTTCGAGCTTCTCCTTCATTGCCTTGTCTTGCTCCTGGTTCAATTTTGCGATCTGGTCGTTGTAAGCGGTTTTCTGTAAATAATACATTTTTTTATTGTGTTTTTTAAACTCCAAACGGCAACTAATGCATAACCACGGATAATAGTATATTTCACAACGCCTGGGATTCTCCCACGGCCCGACCCAGCCTCAGTCGGTAACGAAAAGTGTAATCAATTTTTCGAAACGTTGCCAACCTTTTCCGAAAAAAATAAAACTGTTCAAACCACAAATAATCGCCGCCGGGCCCGAAACATTTAAGAAACTCGAAAGAAACGTATTACAGTTTTCGTTACCGACCGAGTAACGCACAGAAGTAAAAAAATACTTTACCATTTTCTGTTTTATCTTCTCCAGCTTCAATCCGTATTCCTTGTGCACCTCCTTCATGCGCGCTTCGTCATCCACAACCCCAGATTCCCTCTTCGCCAGTTCCTCGTTCTCGTTCCTCAATCTCAATATCTCCTTCTCCAATTTTTCTGTCAATCCTTCGAGCTTCTCGACCTCCGTCGTGTCCGTGCTTATCACCGAGGACGCTTCGCTCTTGAGCTTCTTGTTCTCGTTTCTCAACTCGTCCATATTCTTCTCCAGTTTCGCATTGCGCGCCCTCACCGCGTCGAGCTTGTCCTTCATGTCTCGTCGCTCCTTGGATATCTTCTCCAACTGAGCCTGAAGCTTCTCCTCGTTGCTCATCTCGCGTTTGATAACACCGTCTCTTAGGCTGGTCTCATAAGATTCAAGAAGACTCGAGAACCTATCGATCTTCTCACGCAGATCGCCAAGATCCGCGTGCACCTTCACGTTATCGCCGATGTCCATCCTGAGGAGCTCCTGCTCTTCGGATAGCTCGTTCTCGGTCGACAATTCATTTTTAACTAAAGTTGGTATCAGCGCCCCCTGCAGCTTGTCCTCCGACCAGAGAAAGATCCGACAGAGCGCTTTCAGCAGAGGTTTCAAGCCACGAGCGTGACGAGCGCTCACGTCCGACAAACTTTCCTCGACCTCCGTTCGTTTTATCCTCAAGTGTTTCAGCTCGTCGCAGGCTGAGCTTCCGACCGTTAGAACGCTCCGCGCCTCTTCGGCCACCCGGCCCCATTTAGCGGTGACCGCCCCAAGTTCTTGATCGACCTCGTCCCGCCTAGAGACGACGCTCGAAAGCAGCGCTTGCAGATCTTTGCTTCTATCGACCAGCAACGATATATACCGATCTCGTTTCTCGAGTTCACTTTCCATTTTGTTTATTCGCTCGTCGACCTCGATACTTTTTCTCTCTGCCTCGGTAGCCGTGATCTTGGCGGTTTCCTTCTCACCGTCCAGGTGCTCTTTCAGAGTCTCGTTGGCCTCGCTCAGTATCGAGATCGCTTTGCCGATGGTTCTCGCGTCCTCGGCGAATGACTCGATTACGGAGATTCCCGTTGTCCAGGGAGTGGAGGAGGCCCTGTCGGGATCCTCCTCGAGGCAGGTGGTCTCTACCTTGGGACGAGCCAGCTCAGGACAAGCCTTTCTCACGGAATCCCATAGACCGTTCAATTCCAACCTCAAGCTTCGCGATGCCTCGCCCATCTCCTCCATGCCTTTCCTCAGGCTTTCGTTCGACTCGCCAAGCCTCGCAACGGCATTACCTATCGTCCTGGCATCGTTGACGAAGGATTCCACGAGACCAGTTACCATCGTAGTGCCGAGGCTTTCATCGAACTCCAGCTCCTCCCGTGCTTCCGCCACCTCCGGACAAGCTCGGCACACCGAGTCCCAAAGCTCCTTCAGCCGGAGCTTGAGGGTCACCGAGACCCTCGCAATATCCTCAACATTTTTGTTCAACACCTCCCACCGTTGGGTCCATTCTTCGACGCTCTTTCGCTCGTTTTCCAACATCGCCTGCAACTCCTGAACGAGCTTGGACTTTCTCTCCACCGTCTCTTTCAACTTCGAGGATTCCGTTTGGAGGTGTTGGGTTTTTGATCTTTCCTCGTCCAGCTCACCGGTGCTAGCCTCCAGTGAAGTCTTCAGGCTCAGGAGTTGCTGCGAGGCCTTCTCGAGTTCCCGAGTCTTTTCTGCGAGCGCCTTTTCTTGAGCCCTCAGAACCCCGTCCTGGGTCTTTCTTACTTCCTGAAGGTTCGCGATCACCTCCTTCATTCTCAGCTCCGATTCTATCTTATCCTCGGTCAGCATCTCCAGCTTTGCTCGCGAAACCGTCAGAGCCTCCTCGTTCGATCGCTCGTGCAACCTCGCCTCGGCCAAGGAACTCTCGGTGACGAGCAAGCGTTCTTCCAGAGACGATATGCGTTCGTTGGAGGATTTTTCACTTTCGCGCAATTTGTCGCTCAACAGGTTCTTTTCACGCTCCACTTCCTCCAACTGCTTCCTCGCCCCGGTGATTTCTTCCGCCCGGTGATCGGACTCTACGGACAGGTCGGCGACCCTCGACCGCAAGGATTCGCACTCCTCCGTGGCAGATGCCAGATCTTTGCTCAGTTGGGAGCTTTGGAATTCAAAGTCCCGAAGGATTTCCATTCTGGAACTCGCCTCCAAAGCCTTCCTTTCGAGATCCTCGTTTCTTTCGACCAATGATCGAATTTCCTTCCGAGAACTCTCGACCTCGTTGTGCAAAGCGCTTATCTCCCCGATCATGTCGGCTCTGGAACTCACCAAGGAGGACAATTCTTTCTCCAAGCTAGTCTTACTACCTTCGACCAGTACCAACTGGTCGCGGTCCTCGGCTAGTTGGCTCTCCATCTTTTCCAGAAGGGAATTTAATTCCTCCTGTTTTTCCTTCAATGCCGCGCCAGTCTCGCGTTCCTCTCGGAGAGCCTTGCTGTCGGCCTCCAGCTGGGCTTTCAGCGCGATGATCTGGGCGCCCAGATCTTCGTTCGAACGACCGTACAGGGATGTCTCCACTTCCAGCATCTCCTTCTCACTCTGGACCGCCGATAAATGTTCTCTCGAGTCCGCCAGTTCCATCTCTAGCTTCTCCTTGAGTCGTTCCTGGCAGAGTTTTTCCTTCTCCAGGAGCTCGTTGATGACGAGTTGGTCCTGCAATTTTTTTCGGGACTCGTCGAGATCCGAAGTTATCTTGGTTATCAGTTCTTGGAGCTGCGTTGACGACTTAACGTGGGACGAGAGCTTTTCTTCAAGCGCGTCTTTCTCGGATTCGACGGCCGATGACTTTCGCCTCTCCTGGTTTAGTTCCTTCTCCAGAATGGACCTTCGCTCGATTAACTCGAGTTTTTCTCTCTCCAGGCCGGCAATGACATCGGATTGATTGCGTAAATTATTCTCGGCCTGCTCGAGTTCTTTTTCAGCTTTCCGCAGTTTTTCGTTCGTATCCGCCGAGGATCGGAGCTGCGAAGATAATTCTTTCTCCAGAGCGTTCCGCTCGCTCAGAACAACCGCCGACTCGCTCCGCTCCTCTGACAATTTATGTTCCAATTGAGTCTTCATTTCCTCCAACTCGGATATCTTTTTCCTCGATGCTAAGTTGTCGGAATTTTGAGACCGAAGGTTTTTCTCAGATTCCTCCAGTTCTTTCTCGAGTTTGGCAATTATTTCCCTCGCGTCCTCGAGCGAACGGGCTCGAGACGACATTTTCTCCTCGAGGATTTTTTTCTCAGCCACAATCTCCAAGAATTTTTCACGCTCCTGGGTCAATTGACTCTCGACCTCTTCGCCGAGCTCCGTCAACTCGGCGATCCTCTTTTCGGCACACTCCAAACTAGCCGCGCTCTCAATCTCCCGGCTTTCCGTCTCCTCAAGACGAAGTCTAAGAGCATCTGTCTCAATTTTTTGAACACCCAATTCACTACGGAGGTTCTTTGATGTTTCCATCTCTTTGCTCCTAGATTCCTCGAGCTCTTCGATCCGTACTCTCGCTTCGGAAATCTCGGACTCCAGCCTCAACACTTTTTCCTCGGCTTGCCTATAGCATTCTTCGATCTTCACTTTCTCCTGAAGAACCTGCGTATTTTTTCCCTCAAGGTCGGCGAAGTTCTTTTCAAGGTTAGAGATTTTTTCTTCCCTCTCCTGGATTTTTTCCCTGGCCCGGTCAAGGTCGGATTGCAGGAGATTTTTCGTGGTCTCTGTATCAGCTAGAAGGCTTTGCGTCGAGGACAATGCGGCTTTAAATTGATCGCTGATCTCCGTGCTGTGAGAAATTTCTATTTCGAGCTTCGCGATTCTCGAACACTCGGAGCTCAGGGATAATTCTAATTCTTGAATTTTTGATCTCGAGCACTCGAGCTCCGCCTGCAGAGAGCTTTCTCGCTGGAGGGACTTCTCCAGGCTCTCTTCTTTGGATTGTAAGAGCGTTTCGAGATTCTTCGATGTTTCTCTCGAACGGGAGACGATGTCGCTCAGCTGAGCAGCTCCTGACCTCTCGTTCTCTAGCGCAGTTTTCAGTTCCTGGAGCGTGACTCGCAGATCGTCGGCCTCCCGCTTGCCCTGGCTCAGAGCAGACTCCAGATCCGCTACCCTGGATTTTTCCTTCGTCAGAAGAGATTCCTTACTACGCAGCACATTTTCGAGATCCTCGGACTCTTCGCGGCTTCGGGATAATGCGCATTCTAGTTCCGTTATTCGGAGTAGCTGGTTATTGGAATTAAGCTCCGAGGCTGAGAGCTTTTTTCTCGTGACCTCGAGATCGGATTCCAGGGCTTGGCTTTTCTCGATCGCGGTGGATAATTGGATGACGGTCGAGGATAGCTGATTTCTTACATTTTCGCATTCTCGGCTGGACTCGGCGATCGCGGATTTTAATTCGGCGATCTTGGATCTCTCGCTCTCCAGAGAAGCTTCAGATTTTTCGAATTTTCTCGTGGACTCGTCGAGATCGAGTTCCAGAGATTTTTTGTCGTCGATCAATTCAGCCAATTTTTTTTCAGTCGATTTTAACAAGTTTTGCAGATTTAACGATTCTTCATTCATAGACTCCACTGTGGATTTTAACGCCGTGACCTTGGATCTCTCGTTTTCCAGAGATGCTTCCGATTTTTCGAATCTTTTCGTGGACTCCTCCAGATTCGATTCCAGTAATTTGTTGTCTTCGGTCAATTCAGCCAATTTTTCTTCGCTTGATTGTAACAAATTTTGCAGTTTCGACGATTCTTCCTTGATAGAATCTACGATGGATTTCAGCTCTGTAACCTTGGATTTCTCGTTCTCCAGAGAATCTTCCGATATCTCCAATTTCTTGTTTGCCTCTTCCAGATTCATTTCCAGTAATTTATTGTTCTCGACAAACCCGGCCAATTTTTTTTCAGTTGATTTTAACAAATTATGCAGATCCGTCCGTTCTTTCTTGACAGACTCCACAGTGGATTTTAGCTCCGTGACCTTAGATATCTCGCTCTCCAAAGAAGTTTCCGATACTCCCAATTTTTGTTTCGCTTGAATCAGATCGCATTCCAAAATTTTTTTATCGTCGTTCACGCGGTTCAACATTTCTTCCCTCGATTTAATCAAATTTTCCAATTCGCCGTTTTCTCTCTTGGCATGATCGAGCATCTTTTTCAGTGCGGCAACCTTCGACCTCTCTCCGTCAATACAAATTTCCGATTCCTCGAGTTTTCTCAATCCGTCCTGCAGATTTGACTCAAGGATTTTTCTATCCTCCGACACTTGAGACAATTTTTCTTCCGTCTCTGCCAATAAATCTCTCAATCCCTCGCATTCAATTTTAACTCCAGCAATTGTTGTTTCTAATTCGTTTATCCTGAATTTATCGTTTTCTCGACAAATCTCAAATTCCCGAATTCTCGAGTTAGCAGCGGATAGATTGGTTTCCAAGGCTTCACGACGCTTTTTGTCCGACGCCAAGAGTTTCTCCTTGTCTTCCAGATCGGCGACGATTCTCGCGACTTTCTCCTTCAATCCAAGATTCTCCCCCTCGAGATTTACAGCTGCGGCCTCGCTCTCGACGAGTCTCGTTTCCACATCCCGAAGATCGATCCTCAAGGTCTCCATTTCTGAAGTTTGGCTCCTAAAAAAATCATTTTGCCGTTTGCTCTCCTCGAGCTCGCTCTGGAGAGTCACTAATTTCTCGGCGATTGAGTCCAGTTGAGCCCTAAGCTGAGCCGATTCCTCCCTTGTCTCCTGTAACTGAATATCGACTATCGAACTCAGAGCCTCGCTGCTGTTAAGCAGGACTGGTGATCTCGCTCTGCTGATCGCCGCTTCCATCTCGAAACTCTGCTCGCCGATCGATGATCTCTGGATCTCGCGTATGTGCTCGCGTAGTTCCTCGTTGTTCATTCTCATGTCGAGCAGCTCGTTGTTCTTGATTTCCAGCTGAATGGCCAAAGCCTCGGAGCTTTTCTCAGCCTGGTCCAATTTTTTCCTAAGAGTAGAGACGTGATCGGTTATATTACCGTAAAAAAATAGTACGCAAGAGCTTCTAAAATTACCACTTTGATCACAACCGCGCCCCCCCCCCCCACCTAAATTTTATTTAACCTTTTGTCATGGTAAAATTATGAAAATTAAAAAAATCGTGACTAGTATCTTTGCATCTAGATAGGTGAATGTTACTTATTTTAAGGAGGGAGTCTCGCTGCGCGCTCACTTCGCATAAGTTCGACGACAATAAGAGAAAATTGCAAGTAGTTCTTAATGGTGTAAAAATCTGAAAAAATCATGTATACTAAAGGTACTGAGAAGATTAATTTTGCATAATAATAATTGCAAAATTTTATTAACAAATTCATCAAAAAATTAATTGGTTAA